>JAJHUR010138092.1:0-16719 GCA_027495735.1 Lutjanus campechanus
TTTAAGTTTACTGAACAAGGTGATCAGAATTGATATATTGATCAGGTGACACTGCTGTTTATCTTCAGTTTTAGAGGTATAGAGTAAAGAGTGCTGCCAGGTAAATGTATTTTTGTATGTAGTCTTTACAAATGAACACTGCTTTTTGAAGTGTAAACGTAATCAGCAGAAGTAAAACACTAACATCAGGCTATAAATGAACAACACCATGGTTGCATGACTTCCCCTCACCATCAGATAAGTGACCAGTACTTGGTGTGATGACATTTAATGTTCCTGACAACCACTGTAGTCTCATTTAGTCACTTGTTAGCAACCGGCTTTTTTAAGATGTAAAAACTCACAGGTGGGGTATATAGTGATGTATTTTATGTCATAGAAGAAAATGTGAAGATCTCTTAAGCTTGTCTCAACAACAGATCATATTACAGGTATCCAACCAAAACCCCATTCAAAAAAAACATTGACTGAGAAGAAAGAACCTGAAGTGCAAATATGCCAACTCATTCCTGCAGCACTCTATTCTAACACACCTCATCCATGTAGTGATTTTTTAGGTACTACTTTCAGGATGTGGTTGTGAGTCTAACTCAAGAAACACATGTGAATTTAATAATGGTTTATAAAAATGCCTGATGGCAGAAGAATTGATTTCTCTGGCTGTTGTGCTCTGGAGTTCCCCCAGTGCATGAATAAAGGTGCAAAATGGTGTGCTTTTATTCTGGCCTGATGTTTGCAGTTACAGGTGATTGAAAACATCTAAATATGGTGTCACTTCTTCTGTGCTCAGCTGATCATAAAAAGAAATAAAAGGGGGAAGCAGAATTTGCAGTGCAACCAAATACAAAAATGCCAGGACTGCCAGAGCAAAATTTAGAGCCTGATCGTGCAAAAATAAATGATTATTCACTAGATAAATATATAAAAATAAATATCTTTATACAGCATATATTTACATATATTTAATGTGTCTTTTTTATAATAGATTAATTTACAGTGAAGTTTGCTGTCCATCTTCCTTAGAAAATAAAGTTGTTTAACTCAAAAGTAAATGCCTTCACATCTTGATCATTGTTATAACCTTACTTCACTTAATTTTCTATATTTTTTAGGCTGCTAACTCACCATCTGGCCAGGCATTACTAAGTCTGGCATATTTACAGTAACGTTTATGACTGTCCCTGAGAAATAAATCAACTAAGCTAAATAAACTAAATATCAAGTTGTGGATAGTCCAAAAGACATACTAACATTGATTTCATTTTATTTTAAACACCACTAGGTACCAGAGGAAGAGAAATGGACATAGCATGGCTAACAGAGCTTGTAACTGTGTTAAAGGTTGTACCATTGATTTTCATTGAGCAGTAGCTGAGCTGAAAGTGTCTTTTTAATGGACACTTGAGCACAGCAGAGACCTGCTGTCACACAGGTTCTTCTGGTATGAGGACAGTATCCATTCCTGCTTTCCTCTAGGGCACTGTAATGTGTCTAAAGAAGACAGAGAGGTAGATAAATATACCACACATGTCTGTGGAACTCTCCATATTTCTTACACAAACTCCTCCTAAATCTTGAACCAGGCAGGAGTATCATCTATCAGGACCATCTCTCTCTTCCTCTCAGGGATGGGGAGTAGAATAAAAAAGTTGCAGATCAGCTCTCTGGGAGCAGACATCAGGCGTCCCAGCGCTGTCTGCAGTGGTCAGCAGGAGTCATCAGTCAGTGGTGCCATCATGTTTTTCCAATGCAGCCCAGGCACAGCTCTGTATAGTGGAGTGGTGACTCCAGCAGTCCACATAAAGCTGGAGTGACGCAGGACAAAGAGGCTGGAATGTCAGTAGGCAGCATTATCAGAGTGTAATTAGAGAGAATGTGAATGTGAAGAGGGGGGCTTGTGTTTGCATAATCACCTTTCTATGGGAATTCAACATTGTTTTTTTTTTTAAAATTGTTTTTTGTTGTTGTTTTGCATTATCATAGGTTCGCAAAATAATCCGAGTGTGCAAAGGCATCCTGGAGTACCTGACAGTGGCAGAGGTGGTGGAGTCAATGGAGGACTTGATCACGTACACAAAGAATCTGGGACCAGGTCAGTGCTGATACAGTAGCGGCAAGATTACTCTGCTGAAGTCTTGACTTGACAGTAGATTTGCTGTCTTGATGGACAGATTCAGGGTGCTTTTGCTGAGTTTGTTTGTGCCATGTTAGCTTTCATATGTGTTTGCTGCAGTGGTAAAAGTTGTACTCAAATTCTCTACTGATGTAGTTTATTTCCCTCTGAAACTCCTAAATGGAAATACTCAAGTACCATTACCTTAAACACTTCAAATTATTTGAGTACATCAGTCGTACTTACTTCCTTTCTACCTCCAGGGATGACAAAGATGGCTAAGATGATAGATGAGCGACAACAGGAGCTGACACACCAGGAGCACCGCGTGATGTTGGTCAACTCCATGAACACAGTCAAAGAGCTGCTGCCCATCCTCATCTCAGGTAATCACACACACTGCCTCATAGAGCAAATACACTGGCCCACACAAGGCGTTCCAGGTCAGTATGTTTTGAATTTTCCGAGTGTTGTGTTGTTTATTGTGAGTCCTGTTTTGTCTTTCAGGTATCAAAATCTTTGTGACAACCAAGACGTCTGGCAGCCAGGGTGTGGAGGAGGCCTTGAAGAACCGTAACTTCACTTTTGAGAAGATGAGTGCCGAGATCAACGAGATCATCAGAGTGCTGCAGCTTACATCCTGGGACGAGGATGCGTGGGCCAACAAGGTACACACAATAAAATACATGCCCGTGGCTATCAAAGTCACACGCACATACTGTTATTATGAATATACACGAGGTACAAGAGACTGCTTTGCTCTGTGAGTGTTTACACTTTGTTTTTGTGCGTTCCTTGTGGATCACAGCTGGAAGCAGTGTCTGTATGAGCAAAAACTGAATTATGGCGGCTACCCACTGTGCTCTCACACACTCCCAGAATGCCTTTGGCAGGAGGCTGCAGAGTGGAGAGATTATGACGTGACGTTATTCTCATTTGGTGTATTTATTGTACTTTCTTAACAAGGCATGGACTTTATTTTATCAGGATGCCCTTATTTAAAGGTTGACAGGTGTGAAAAATGCTTTCACCATATTTTTATTTCCTTATAGTTATTAATTAAAGTAGGAGTGCTTTAACTTTCTCTGTGTCTCTATGCAGCTGGTTAATCGATTGGGTTCTTTTATGTTTTTTCTGCTCTGCACGTTCTGCTTCTTTCCTGTCCTGACACTCTCCAAATGGCTCTTTTCTGTTCCACTTTTTTCTTTTGTTGACACCTCTTCTTGTTGCTCTCAGTTGGTATGTCCAGTTCAACATTTGTATTTATGTGGTTCTTCCTTTCTTTTTACCGTTTCTTTCTCCCTTCACCCCCTGTAGAAGGTAAGCCTTGACCTCTCTCGGTCCTTGGTTGTGCAGCAGCATGTCTGACAGATGTGTGTGCTGTCTGCTTTGTGGTGCCTTTGCGTGCTTATTAGTAGAGAAACAGTTGTGAGGTTAACTGTTGAATATTAGTAGAGTAAATTAGCGGTTTGATTATTTTTTGTAATGGAATGGTGTTTATTGAAAAAGTGTTAAACAGGTTGAATTGCTGAAATGTTGATTTATGCACATGTTTTCTCCTCTTTTTGGATTTGATTTGCTTCATAACATGACATTGTATCAGCATCTATATGTCCTCCTCCTATGTCATTTAAACCTCACTATATGTGTGTCCTCAGCCTGTCTGATTATTGATTGACCTGACTCATGCAGTATTGATTTGGGTGTCATTAATGAGATTTCTCTCTGCATTCATCGCTCTTTACCATGATGATGAGGTGTTTCCTGAGCTGTAGTTGCACTGAACAACCATAGGAGGAGAGCACATAGAAGGCCTGATATGAATTTTGTTGTATGAATGGCTAATTTTTACTTTTAATCCAACAGATGTGGCCTAGTTTTAGGGTGTACCGAATAGTCCTTTTGTTTTTTTTTAACCTTTAAACCTTCTATTGAAGTTTCCAATGAAGCTTTAGATGTCTGTGGTCATATTTTTCATCATACTTCTGTCATCACACTGAAAAAAAGGAATCTTTAAACAAAATCCTCAGTTTGAATAAAGTGATTCATCGGATTATGCCTTTTCTTTAAACTTAAGTCAGCATTTGTTATGAATATAACTTACCAGTTTCGTCAACATACCTTTATGTTGCTGTTAGATTGGTGCTAGACCACCCTGCTAACACAGATACAGGCCTCCCATTGTGTGCAGCAAACTGTTTTTGTGCCGCAGTGAAAATGTTGTTTTTGAGTGTTTAAACAACATCAAAGATGTATTGAAGCAGGATGTTTTGTTCGATAAACATGTGAGGTATCAGAAGAGTCACACAATTTGACAGGATCACACAAGTTAGGAGCGGTCCTACACAGCCGCTACTGAAATCTAATTCTATAAATAGTTGTATAACACAAATAGTATTAGTGTAGCCTCATCTTTCTCTGCAACTGTGCAGAAATAGCAGGTTTAAGCAGAGTGAACAGACGTGCAAAAAAATACTGTGCAGCATTTAAATGACTGATTTTAGAGTTTGAATGTCAACATCATGAATGAAGCTTCAAACTATTCGGTACAGCCCTACCTAGTTTGCTCCCAAATCTTAGCACAACTAAATGTGCCCTCTCACTTCACATAATCCCTTTTACTAATACCATGAACTACACCTTGTCTAATTTTTTCGTAATACCATTCTGTGTTAGATTATAGGTTGTGATGAATGTGTGTTTGCATTTGATACGAGTGCAAAAATGCCATACTATTCGTCCTTCACTTAACTTGACTGGCTTTTTCACTCACTCACATATACAGGTGGTTACTCACAGAACAGCAGCTGCACAAGTTTGAACAGTAAACTAATACACCTACACACATACAGAGAGCTTTTGTAACATCACTTCACACCTTTGTACTTCCTGTTTTTCCCCTCCGTTGTTCAGTTCCTCACTCCCAGCCACTCAGACAAACTTGCCTGTTGTTGTTCTCTTTCATTTTGACAAAGGGATTATTGTGAGGGCTCAGACATATTTTGTGATGAATATATTTAAAAACACGCAGTGGAGGTTTTTTCAGTTTAATTTGCTCTGAACCTTTTGCTGAATCCTGTGAAGAAGATTCAAGCTGCATTAAGAAGAATAGTCACTTTGGTTTTCTGAATTGTTATTATTGTATAATGAAAAATAAGCTGATCTAACCGCTCATTCATTCACTCTGGTCTCTTGCTTTGCTCCATGTCCTACAGGACCCTGCTTTGTTTTGCAGACTTCGGCAATGAGTGGACTCATTGTCAAGTCAGCTGTTGGACAGATTGTTGTATTTCCATCCATTCTGATTGGGATACAATGGATAGTCGTTTGGCTTTTATAACATGACACGCTTTTTTATTAAAGATGTAAAAGGAATGATGGAAACAGCATGTGCTACATGGTTGTGCCTGAACACTGACTGTATTAAAAATGGACAACATGTCTCCACTTCCTCCCGCTGTACAAAAATTGAGCCAAAATATCTTGGACACAAGCACTGCCATCGTGTGCTGGTGACGTCACCTGGTTGACTCAATTGCAAGCAGGGCTCTGCTGTCAATCATGTTGTGAAAGCTCCTTTTTATAGCATCAAATAACTAATTAAAACCAAACTTATCAAAAAATGAACCTACAAACCCCAATTCCTGAAAAGTTTGGATGCTGTACAAAACGTAAAGAAAAACAGAATGTAATGATTTGCAAATATTCGTCGACTTGTATTCAGTTGAATACAGCAGAAAGACAAGATGTTTTATGTTAAAACTGATGAAGTTCAAACTGATCAACTTTATTTATTCATTGTGAAGCGCAGAATACAACAACAAAGACCCCAGACTGTTGAACACTTGAAGTCGTACAGCAAGAAAGAATGAGAAAGTATTTCTCTTTCAAAACGCCAGCTGTTGATGTCCTCAGTTCCCAAATTCTTACTGAGTGTTATTAAAATAAAAGGTGATGTAACACAGACATTGCAACATCACTTTATACTGTATTCAACTGAATGCAGGTCAAAGTTTTTGCAAATCATCGCATTCTGTTTTAATTTACATTTTACACAATATGCCAACTTTTTGGATTTGGGGTTTGTACAACAGCATCATAAGAACCACCTAAAATGACAGAAACCATCTTTGTGAAAAATGTATTTGACATGTACTTTGGGCTTTTTAGTTTGGCCCATGTCCCATCTGTTAACATGCGGAAGGCAGGGTTTATGACCTCCATAGCAGATGTTTTGGCTTCATTTTTGGGGGGCTGTCATGTCGTCCATCTTTATATACAGTTAATGTGCCTGACAGATGCTGCACATGGACTTTGTATGTTTCTTTTACTGGAATAACTAAACAGTTTGATCATAGTAATGATGAGAGCCTGGTGCTTTTTTTGATCATGTATATAAACTCCACTTTCTCGAATAATCAGGTCATGATTTATAGAAAAGAGAACATACATGTATACATAGAATAACAAAGAAGGAGCATTGATCGACTCCTCCTTTAGTTTTCTTTGGTTGCATTGATTCCCTTTTAAGCTATTCATTCATTCTGTCTTTCAAACCCAAAGGACACAGAGGCCATGAAGAGGGCTCTGGGGCTTATTGACTCAAAGATGGCCCAGGCCAAGAACTGGCTGAGAGATCCAAATGCTCAACCAGGTAATGGACGTCCATGTCCTCTACCTTAAACAGTTCATTCTTCATATAATCACATCCTCAGGTCCTTAATCTAGTTGTATCGAGTGACGTTATTGATGTGTCTGACTTTTGCTTGAAGGGGACGCTGGCGAGCAGGCCATCCGCCAGATCCTCGATGAAGCTGGGAAAGTTGGTGAGCTGTGTGCTGGGAAGGAGCGCAGAGATATCCTGGGCACGGCCAAGACGCTGGGCCAGATGACTGACCAGGTGTCAGAGATGAGGGCCAGGTACACTGTGCACCATAAAACACATTGTTTTGGGTTATCTTTGTCAGGACTCTGACAAAATAATTCCCCTTGTATTTCACACAGTCTATGCATCTTTAATTAGAAAGTCTCTGTTTCCTAGATTTCATGACCACATTTTTATCGGGAAATGCTTCTTTTATACAATAGTTTCATTTTGCATCCTTAAAGAGGAGGTAGTGTAAGTCTTCAAGCATATTAGAGGGGATTACCATGTGTAAGAGAGGAAGTGATATTCTTCTGATATGAAATCTGATTGTCACTAGGGACTTTGAGTCACGCTAGATTAAAAACAGCTGTCTGGTATTAATCCATAATCTACTTTAACCCTTGGTTGAGTTACTCCTCTGAAAGCTGAGAGATGCCTCTGAGCCTCGTCTGAAAATAGAGGCATTAGGTTCGGAAATACTATTCTTAAACAGGACTATACTGCTTAAGCTTTTGAGTAAACAGACTAAAAAATGTGCGTGTGTGACCTTTAAAAGTTAAAAGTTAAAAGCTAAAGGTTTACAGTATCCATGTGTTTTCCTTCTGTCCACCCCAGAGGTCAGGGTGCGTCCCCAGCTGCCATGCAGAAGGCGCAGCAGGTTTCCCAGGGGCTCGACGTGCTAACTGGCAAGGTGGAAAATGCTGCTCGTAAGCTGGAGGCCATGACTAACTCCAAGCAGGCCATCGCCAAAAGGATCGATGCTGCACAGGTGAGTCATTCAGGCCTCCCAGGGTCATCTTGGAAAAGCTGGGAAAGGTCACAGAATTTAATGATTTATAGCACAATAACATTTGATTGAATGTGATGAAAGAATGAAATGGGGCCTAACATACAGTATATTGTGTTTTGGACACTGTATATATCCAATCCAATCCAGTCCAATATATATGTCATTTGCCACAGCTGTAAGGTGCTGGAAAAGCTTGAAATTTCTTTAAGTGCTTGAATTTGAATTTGAAAAAAGGTGTATGAAGCCTCAGAGAAGGGCAGGTCTCGCCAAGAAAAGCAGTGGGAGCCATAATAACGCTACACTGATAGTACAACCGGTTCTGTTTTCTCTCATTTTTGAAAAGCAGTGCCAGACTGATGTAAGTGCTTGTAAACCTTTTTCTGGACAAAGGACAGTGTGTTGACTGTACTTGTAGTTTGAAGTATTCGAAATGAATGAGAACATAACCAACTAATGCAGATTGAAAAGGTTGCTGTTACATTTACTAGCATATGAAGTTAAGTATACTATACCTTACAGTACACAAACAGACTTGTACAGTTTAATACATTTTTGTTTGTGAACTTACAGGTTGTGAATGGTCATGGAAATTTTATTATGGGTCCTTGAAAACTGAAATTTTGGCCATGTAAATGTATTGGAACCGTTATCTAGTTTGCTTTACCTCTAAACACAGGTATGTGATGGTGTTTTTTGTTTGTTTCCTGCTTCTCCAGAACTGGCTTGCAGATCCTAACGGCGGCCCAGAGGGAGAAGAGAACATCAAGGCCCTGCTCACTGAGGCCAAAAAGATTGCAGACATGTGTGAGGATCCTAAAGAAAGAGATGACATCTTGCGCTCTATTGGAGAGATTGCTGCCATGACTGCCAAGCTGTCTGATCTCAGAAGACAGTAAGTCACTGACTGGCTGGAAAGGCTGCGTCATTTTATGCTGAGCTTTTTTTTTTTTCAAGCCTGAGTCTGAACTTTGATTGCCCCTTCTTCCTAATCTAACTAGATTAAATCAAATTGCATCTGTTTACCACTGTTGCTGGGATGTATTGGACTTGGTTCTTACATACGCAGGAAAATTTGAGAACTCAGTGTTCAGTAATGGTTATCATCTTGGGCTTGAAATCCGTGAGGTATTTTATCTTTTTCCTTTTCCCCTATAATAGTTCTTTTCTAAAGGTCTTGTCGTAACATGCACATGATTGTTCTTCCTGTGGGAGTGCAGATTTTGTGCAACAGTTCAACTGGAACCATTCTTGTTCTAGTGGACTGAAGTATTGGTGTATAAATAAAACATTAATTTTACCATATTTTTAGGCGAACTACTCCAGATTTGGACCAAACTGGCAGTATGAAAGTGCTTATAGCCAAACTGATTGACAGCTATTTGCCCTATAACTGTTGCAGGTTTAATGACCTAATTTCAGTCATGTCTTTATGATAATACACCACCTCAGACCTTTTTGCTGTCTTTCCTTCCTTATAGGGGTAAAGGTGACACTCCTGAGGCCAGAGCTCTGGCTAAACAGATTGCAACAGCTCTGCAGAACCTGCAGTCCAAGACCAACAAAGCTGTGGCTAACAGCAGGCCTGCAAAGGCAGCTGTGCACTTGGAAGGAAAGATTGAGCAGGCACAGCGCTGGATTGACAATCCCACTGTAGATGACAGCGGTGTGGGTGAGTCTGACTCCCATCCTCCCCGACTTCCTCGTCTCTCTATCGTTCTCTCACACTCCTTCACATTCTTTCCACTGCTCCTGTGGCTAAATTGCAGACCAGACACTTTGTGTACATGTCGCTTTCTACTGTACTCGACATTCCACAACGCTCTCCCAACTCTGTAATTAAGTCTTTGGTTTTTGGCTCGTCTCCTTACAAACCTGGACATCATCTTATATGTTTACACTAGCACTGCAGGCTGGCTGCTCTAAGAATGATTGCTTCACACGCTGTAACAGAAGCAAGGAAACAACATGAAATAATACAGAAGAAGTCATGGGTTTTTTCCCCTCTGGTGTTTATACAAGCACCCAGAATTTAATGGGCAGCTATTTACAGGAGGTGGCCAAGTTCAACACAGGTATTAACAAGCGCACTTTACAGTTAAGTAGGTCTGAAACAATTAACAAGTTTCTGTTAAGTAAATCATTGTCAGGGAAGAAAAAGAAAACCAAAAAATGGTTCAGTCACATCTCTACCAACTCAGGAGTTGGTAGAGATGCTCTTGTTCCAGCTACTCAAATATTAAAATCTTATTGTTTTTTTTTATTTTTATGTCATTATAATTTGAATATCTTTTGGGGTGTTTAGTTTTGGCCATGGGTGTATAAAACAAACTATTTGAAAGTGACACCTTTTGAATTGTGATCTGCATTTTTCACAATTTTAGATTATTTAAAATAGTTTTGAAGTGATACCAAAAAGATTTATGTTCTGATTTTATGAAAAATTGCAGAAGCAGTGCATGGTTTGTCACTTCAGTACACAAGTTTGTTAGTGTTAATGCACCCAGAGGTAATAAGACTATGTTAATTAACCAAATATTGTTTTTTGTGAATCTTTATTGTGTATATATTTGTCTGTGTATGTGTTTTTAGGCCAGGCAGCCATCCGTGGCCTGGTGGCAGAAGGCCGCAGGCTGGCCAACGCTCTGCCGGGCCCCTACAGGCAGGAGATGCTGGGTAAGTGCGAGCAGGTGGAGCAGCTCATGGCCCAGCTGGCCGACCTGGCTGCTCGTGGTGAAGGCGACTCCCCTCAGGCACGTGCTGTGGCTCAGCAGCTCCAGGAGGCTTTGAAAGTAAGACGGCTCACACTCATCAGACTCATTCAGACCTGTAGCTTCACTGTGGTAGATCAGGATTCATACATGGAGACAGAGAAACAACCCCCTCTGCTGGTTAAAAGTGATGGAAGAAACACAAAAATCTGAAGCACATGTAGTGTGAACACAATGGGACAATACTCCTCTAAAGTATAATTGAACACATATTAGTGGTACATTGTACTCAAGTATCAAAAGTAATCATTGTGAACAAATTGCCCTATCAGCACTTAATGTTTGAAACAATAACACATTCAAAGTACAATAAAAAAAATATTTTTAAACTATGAAAATTGGCAAGATATTCAAATTATTTTAAAAAAAATGTGAAATATTGGAAATTTCAGAACTACAATTTTGTGTTTTTTTTATACTTTCAGATAAGATAAAACATTGCATGTGACAGGCTGAGAAACTTCTCTAAAACTATCAAGCCATATTTTGAGTTTATATTGTCCTAATTTAATGTAAACTGCCCTCAGGTTGAAGAAATAGTTTGGATTATTTGATATGGGACTGTATGAATTACTCTTGATAGTCAGTCTATTACCTATAGCAGATACTGGTCCCTGTTAGGAGAAGCAGAGAGGAGTTCCAGCATGAAAGCTAAGCAATATACTGCTGTGGACAGTATCAGCAACAAAACATATTTAAGCCATTTTTAAAAAGTCCAAATATCACTCTCTCCAAACCAACCAAACTCCATTGGCGAAATCAGTCATTTAACCTCCCAGGACACAGGAGTTGCTCGTCTCCCACTGCTTTGATATGGTAGTTTGTTTGTGTTGTGTGAATTTGGTGAATTCAAACCCAGTTGTAAAATTGTCACTGTAATGTTGTAGAGTAAAAAGTGTTATTCCTGCTCTTCAAATACTGAGCCTTGCTATCAGTTTAGTTTTGAAACAGTTGCTAATTAATCTGTAAATTAATTGGAAAGATAATCTATAATAGTTGTTCTTTGCAGCCCTAATCATGTACTAATACGTATTTGTGAGTCACCACATTTGTGTGCCGACTGGTAACTGGTAACATCTGTTCATCCTCCTCCCAGGAACTGAAAGGAAAGATGCAGGAGGCGATGACTCAGGAGGTGTCTGACATCTTCAGTGACACCACCACCCCCATTAAGTTACTGGCAGTGGCTGCTACAGCCCCTCTGGACGCCCCCAACAGAGATGAGGTCAGTGGTACAGTCACCCTGCAGTGAGCCTCCTTCAGTGGTGTTATATTTACTGGCAGGGTGTTGCATTATTTCTAACAACCCTTTTGTGTAATTGTTTTATTTGATCGTGTGTAGGTCTTTGACGAAAGGGCTGCCAACTTTGAGAACCACGCCAATAAGCTTGGCACCACAGCAGAGAAGGCTGCTGCTGTCGGCACTGCCAACAAGAGCACAGTGGAGGGAATCCAGGCTGCCGTCAAGTCAACAAGAGACTTAACACCACAAGTATGTCACGGTTTAGTGTTTATATCTGTTTCCGTTTGTGTGTGCCCTCCACTCTACATCACCAGTCACAGAGCTTAAGTGTTTCTCGCTTCTTGAGCCAAGTATGTAGCAGTTGTCATTGAACTGACAATTAATGCCTAGGATTGTTTTGTTTTTTTAAGGTGGTATCTGCTGCTCGTATTCTGCTGAGAAACCCCGGCAACCAAGCTGCGTATGAGCATTTTGAAACCATGAAGAATCAGTGGATTGACAATGTGGAGAAAATGACAGGTGAGGTGCTCTAAAGATGCTGTAAATGTCATGCCTCCTGGTGTTATTCCCTATATTAACATGTTCTGGATGTTTAGGTTTGGTGGACGAGGCCATCGATACCAAATCCCTGCTGGACGCCTCAGAAGAAGCCATCAAGAAGGATCTGGACAAGTGCCGCGTGGCCATGGCCAACCACCAGCCTCAGATGTTGGTCGCTGGCGCCACCAGCATCGCCCGCAGAGCCAACCGTATCCTCCTGGTGGCGAAGCGAGAGGTGGAGAACTCTGAGGATCCTAAATTCAGAGAGGTGGTGAAGGCTGCATCTGATGAACTGAGCCAGACAATTTCTCCAATGGTGATGGACGCCAAGGCGGTTGCTGGAAATATCCAGGATCCAAGTAAGTATGAGCGCAGAAATTCAGGAGTGCGTTAAGTTGAAAATTTTATATGAACAAAAAGCTGTACACATCAGATTTATCATCATTAAATCATAATTTTTCTTTGTCTTTTTATCATTGCAATAAATACTGTGTCAGGGATTTTTATCATGGCATTAACATACCTTTAGTTTTAGGTATCATTACTATCCTACTTATGTGTATGTGGAACCTCCTGATTAGTGATTAATGTGTTTTTTGTGGTTACCAGGCCTTCAGAAGGGCTTTCTGGACTCAGGTTATAAGATTCTTGGTGCTGTGGCGAAGGTCAGGGAGGCATTCCAGCCTCAGGAGCCGGACTTCCCACCACCTCCTCCAGAACTGGATCAGCTCAATGTAAGATATGTCGGATAAGTACAACTTTGAATATGGCAAATCATTTCAAGCTGCTTTGGTTAAGTGTCCAAAATGACTGCCAAGCCATAATTACTTTCACTTGTCCTTGTAGCTTAATGATGAGGCAGCACCGCCCAAACCTCCTCTTCCTGAGGGCGAGGTTCCTCCCCCAAGGCCTCCACCCCCAGAGGAGAAAGATGAGGAGTTCCCAGAGCAGAAGGCTGGTGATATGGTCAATGAGCCCATGATGGTGGCTGCCAGGCAGCTCCACGATGAAGCCCGCAAATGGTCCAGCAAAGTAAGAGAACACTGTGAACGCTGTAACGGACTTTTACTTTGAAGTCTCATGCTTTCAGATTGATTGTGCTCCTGTTGTACCTCTCAGGGAAACGATATCATTGGTGCTGCCAAACGAATGGCCTTGCTCATGGCTGAGATGTCACGTCTGGTGCGTGGAGGCAGCGGAAACAAGCGTGCCCTCATTCAGTGTGCCAAGGACATCGCCAAGGCTTCCGATGAAGTCACACGGCTTGCCAAGGAGGTGGCCAAGCAGTGTACCGACAAGCGTATCCGGACCAACCTGCTCCAGGTCAGTTCAGTCGTCTTCATCAAAAGGTTTCGCAGGGGCCTTTCACCATGGAAAGATGATAAAATAAACAAAAATACTCTTCCAATTAAAAACTTTTATTTTAGAATAAGTTGACTTTCATCCAGGGCACTTCAATTAATATTTATTTGATGTCATCTGCTGGTAAGAAAACCATTTCTGGGCACTGGCTTCTTCCTGACTCCCCCACAACAGAGGAATGGACAGATATACTTAATAAAGTATACTGTATATAATGGGGGGAAAAATTACAGACTATACTTTATAGTTTTGGCATCAAATGTTTTGGATATCACCTCACTTTTTGACTTTGTTTCAGGTGTGTGAGCGTATTCCCACCATCAGCACTCAGCTCAAAATCCTGTCCACAGTCAAGGCCACCATGTTGGGTCGTACCAACATCAGTGAAGAGGAGTCAGAGCAGGTAAGCCTTTAATACAGGGATCACTTGAAACTGCTTGACATTGTAACTGCATTACTTCAAAATATATGCTACCTGACTGAGGAGTTAGCTTTGTAGATAAAGAAATAAAATAAGTCAGAGAGCCACCTGATTTTGTCTTTCATACAAAATGAAGACGAATCCATTCGAGCTTCACTTGTCACTCTGCATGTGTGGTTACACTTCGTGTGATCTGTTTGTGTTTGTTGAAATATGTCTAGTGATTGTTTGAAAGATTGATTCATATTGATTCAGCCAGGTTATAGAGGATACAAAGTCTACTTACAGACAGGCGACACGTTTTCAAACATTAAACTTGTGTTTTCCTTTAATTTGTCACTCTTCTGTAGAATTCTGTCATGAAACATTATTTAGGTTGTTTAAAAGCATCTGATTTAATGTGATGAAGGAATTAAATAGGGCCTCTTTTTTTTTTGAGCAAATGTGTATAAATATGTCATATGTATATATTTACAACAGCTTTAAGGTGCTTGAAACCCTTGAAAATGTACCTTCAAAATGCTTGAAAAGTGCTTGAAACTTTGAGTTTGAAAAAGGTGTAGGAGCTCTGTTGATGAGTGTGTCCGATCATAAGAAAAGATTCCCAGCATTTTACAAAAACAGCCTCTGACCAGGGATTATTCTGGTCTAACTCATCGCTGTATCTCCTGTGATTTCTTCTCCAACAGGCGACTGAGATGTTGGTCCACAATGCTCAGAACCTGATGCAGTCTGTGAAGGAGACGGTCAGGGAGGCCGAGGCAGCTTCCATTAAGATCCGAACAGATGCAGGCTTCACCCTCCACTGGGTCAGAAAGACCCCCTGGTACCAGTAAGAGAAGGGCCACTGTTCCTCTGCTTCATGCTGGTTCTCTCCAGCCGTCCAGGAGGACACTGAATGGACAGATATATACTTTATCAGAGCCCTTCACCCTAAAATGGGCAAAGTTTCTCTATTAGTCCCATGTCCTGTCTGTAACAGTTGCTGTTCTGGTAGAATGTAAACAATGGGACTATCAGCGCGAGTTATGGCTTAGATTCTAGATTCTTTTTTTGTTTTTTTTGAAAAGTGTATTAAAAAAAATTGTTTTAAAGCTTATTTTGACAAATCCCAGGAATATATATGTTTTGATTAGAGGTTTCATATAATGCAAGGTTGTTTTTGGCCTCTTATAAACACCACCCTTAAGTTAAATTTAAAAAGCTAGATTTTCTTGAGAAATTTTTATATCTTTGTACTGATAATTTTATTATCATTCATTCATCTTTGCTAGGATAAGCACATGAACTTGAGGAGTTGTTACAAGTACAGTATAGGCCTATGCTCAGCAGCACACGCAAAATATATTCAGTGGTATTATGCCTGTTTACACTATTCTATATTATCACAAGTGAAAGAGAAACACTGTTTATTATTTTACATACTGTAACGCAATTGTAGCAATCTTTATTTTCTTACGAGTTCTGCCAAAGACATTCTGCCATGATCTTTAAAAGTATAGTTGTCTTTCTTTGGTTGCAACAAGGAAACTAAAAAGTTTAATTTCCTTGGTCCGCAATACATATTTTGAGTTAGAAGGGCTAGTTTCTTAGACAAGCTGATTAAAGAAAGTAACTGAAATGTCTACGAACAGCAGGTGAAGACGAAAACTGCTTGTAAGCTTGCATTCAACTCTTTCTAGAAATGTTAAATGTTTCACATGTTGCATTGAGATTACATGTAAGAAACAGGCTTGTGTTACGGTATGAGGCCTAATAGCCAAAAATGATCACTCAAGCAAGCTCACAAAGCTCAGTCTTCTTTAGGGAGGCTCGTCTGACTGCTTTCTCATTTCTAAACACTGCACACATGTTGTCTCGTGCACAATCATTGTTTGTAATATATGAATTGCACACTTCTCCTAGGTAGTCAAGGGAATGACCAGAGTTTAGAGATGAAGCACAGTGTCATCTGCAGCTGGTGAAATCTTCATTTTATGTTGTCGCATTTGTCTCCACATGTCTTGATACACTAAAGATAACTGGCCACCGTCTGTGGCAACTGTAGGCGATATGTTTGAAATGTCTGAAGACCGTCGGTGTGAATGTGTCTTTTTAAGTATCTAATACCAACTGATGTGCCTTGTGAAAGAAACTTAATTTGCAATGATACAGGTTTCATTTCTAGATGTTTTTTGTATCATTTGTACAAGGTAAGATGGTGTTGATTTGTTCAAAACACTTGTTGTACATGTTTCTTCTATTAAATTACATCTGCTTCATGACTTTAACTTCAAGTAAAATTATGCTCTATGCAACCCTGAGAGAGTTTGTCGAAAAAGATATCAAGATTATGCAACGTAGTCAGGTTTAAACAGGCCTGAACAACATTTTGCTGAGGCATTGTTCACAATTTTGTAATAAAGCATTTTATAGCACTTTTAGGTGTGTTTGCTCTATCATTTCTGTTCCTCTCTTGTGCCCGTATTGTTGCCTGTGTCGAAGCTCTTGTTAGAATTTGATTATTGCAGAACAGGGTGTGTACATGTATCCATAAGTTAACATAAGACTTTTTAAAAAAAAGATTTTATTAGTGGCAAAAAAATTCTGTATTTGTCTCTAATGATATTAATCAC
>JAJHUR010138093.1:1709-88156 GCA_027495735.1 Lutjanus campechanus
ATGGTAAATCCATAGTGATTATTATTATTGCATACATTATTATATTGCAATTGCACTGTTATTGTGCATGTAGTTAGTTACTGTTGGTGACAACAAATTAATTTAATACTACAGGTCACAAAATTCTGCAGGGCCTTTTTTTTGGCCTTTTCCCATCATTCTGTGAACAACACTGATCTGATGATATGCTGCACACAGCCTGAGTGTGTGAACAGCAGCACGCAGTGAAAGGAGCTGGTTACCCGGCTGAGAAGTTTCGTGCAGCCTGTCACCTGAAGCTCTTCATCACTGTGGCTGCTCCTGACTGTCCATCACTCCCTCCCTGCCAAACAACCGTTGTCTTGTTTTGTAGAGGCGTTTTTGATCAGAGATCGTGGCCGCTGAAAAAGCACCTTGCATTACCTGTGACTCCTTCAAAGTAAAAGCCAACTCTTATTTTGCCAGGTAAATGCTTTTAATGTGAAGCTGCAGCAGTACATGTTCCGTTTGTGTTAGTAGTAACTTAATACTCCTGGAATTTTGCCAGTTTGTAATACTACAAATACATATATATACATATATGCATATACAGCTACATGCACACACGCATGCACACACACACGCGCATCTTATGTGTTACCTGAGGAGCACACAAGACCTTTAATTAATTAGTTAACAAGCACAATGCACCATGAATTCAAACACCTCTGATCATTAATGTACTTAATACAGTAACTTGTGTCTCTACCATCTGAATCAGACACACAACACGGTGTCTGCCACCAGCTTTGTGTGGAAATACTTCAAAATATTAAACAATGAAGATGCAAACTGTGCGCTGCGCTGGAGGGATAAAATGTGCCAGACTGAGGTTTGCTGCAACATTCAGAATCTCAGACAAAATTCCAGATGAAAGCCCAAAGCTTCACGATACATCTGAGTGAAGCAGCATGTGATGGATTTACCTTCAGCAGTTGGCTGTGGCAAAAAGCGCCCTTCACAGAAGAAAGATGGCAGCAATCTCCCACAGAATGCAACCAAAGCTTCACATCACACCAAGTGAGTGGGGGCTTTTGTAGAGTTTTGCTTTTTAACTTTAACTTTGATCATTAACTTAATTAAGCCCACTATGTTGAACATTGAAGCGCACGCTGTGCAAGCCGTCTGCTGCGCTCAGCTGCAGCCTTTGAACGCAAACAGAATGTGGAATCTGTTTCAGCTCAATATCATGACTTTAAAACATGAAGAATTGTAAAACATCACTTCCATGAGCCTGTTCAGTCAGAGAGTGACAGATCACAGGCTGAACCTGACATTTCATCCTCGCACGCAGCTGCAGTGAAGGTCAAGCTGCACGCAACATGCAGTTTATATTATGTTCATTATAATGTTGATTAATGTTGAAATGACATTTTTCTGTCTCGATAATAATTATTGATACAACCAGATAATACACGCAAGTGATCAGGTTTGGAACCCACATACATCAGGATAGTGAGCTTCTGTTGCCAGAATAGAAAATATCAATCTCTACGCCTCACCTCATCACACCTTAACATGATAAATCATACATTTTTTGCCTCCCAATGTCCCAGGTCAGTGCTCATGTAGAGAAATCAGGGACAAAACTTTGAAGGGCCAAAATTTTCATTAAAAATATATTTTAAAACAAAGATGCTTATACTAGCACATTTTACACCTATGTCGTCCGTAGGTATTGTTAGTTTTAAAGTTTGAAAGCTTTTAAACAGCTTTTAATTTTTAAATTGTTTGAGGTTTGTGAATTCTTGTCTGGAACGGGGCTGTTTTCTGACACGGAGCAAAACATTTCACACATTATATATATTTCACATATATGTAACTCCAAAAAGATTGTAATTAGAGTGTTGATATTAATAATATTTGGTAGGACCTGATCTGTCCCAATTCTATACCTTTACTGCCTGCATGTGGGAACATACCAGGAGAGTGCACGGAAAATTTGTGCTGTACCCTTTCATTTAACTTGTGCTCACTGTCTGCATGAAATTAGTGTCTGATTAAGTAAGGCTGCAGGTAATTATGTAATCAGTGACTGGGTCCGTCTCTGTGAGTGAAGAACACTCAAAAGGTCCTTTTTGGTAGTTGGAGCGAAGCACGCTCAGAAAAAGAAATTAGAAAAAGTCAAGCAGTTCAAAAGGTATTTTTTTACATGGCTGTGAAAATGTTTATTTATAAGAATTTAGTTTATTCTTAATACTGTATGTTTTTTATTGGTAAAAAAAAAACAGAACTCTCTCTGCACAGGCAGTATAAGGGATCAGGTGCTGGTCAGTCGCAGGAACAGCTCAGTCAGTTCAGTGTGTCGTGGTTTGTGTTGATTTTTTATTTTATGTTGATTTTTTTTTTTATATATTTATTTTTTGTTGGTAAAATGAATTTTTAGGTATATTCTTTTTCTCAGTCAAAATATCGTAAAATAATAATTCTCCTGATTGCTTTAGACTGGGTCCGCAACTAATAATTATTTTCATTGACAATTAATCTGTTGATTATTTTCTCGGTAAATTGATTAGTTGCTCGTTCTATAAAATGTCAGAAAATGGTGAAAAAATGTTTTTTGTTGTTTTTCCTCTAGTGCAAGATGACGTCCTCAACTATCTTGTTTTGTGCAAAACCCAAAAACATTCCTCACATTTGAGAAGCTAGAATGAGATAATTTTTACTTTTTCTTAAACTTTACTCAAACAGATTATTTGTTTATCAAAATAGTTGGAAACTGATTTAACAACTGAATTGTATTATTTTAGCTTACAGCAATTATATGTATGATATGTAAGATATGTGATGTTGGTCAATGTTTGAAAATCTTTAATGTCAAATTTATTTTGTATGATGTTCAACTTTTTTTCAGGAAGAAAAAAACCTTAAATAATAGACATTGTAGATTTCTTTGTATTTCAGAGCACAAATTAGGAAAACCGAGTAACTAATGATTTTACAAAAGGTTATAAAAGTTATGCAGCAATTTCTTTAATTGTATTTGGAAGCACTGGAAACCTGATCCACTCATAGCTATTCTTGGAGCAACTAACTCCCTATTTTTTGTCAATAAATATGGATATTAAGTACAGAAAAATGGCTGCGTTGTTTGGTGATTGGAAAAAAGTTAATCTTGTGAGCATGGAAATTGGACTCTGTCCCCACGGATGATTCATCGATAGGAGAAATGGCAAACACACTGCTGCATCTGAAGAGACTGAGATTTTATAATGATGACAGAGGAGGAACAAGATCTGAAACCCTGTAATGATTTCATTTTTTTCAGGGTACGGGCGAATGTGTTGTTTCCACTGTAAAGTGCATTGTCATATATCCCTTTTTATCTTTTTTTTTCTATCTGTATATAGTTTTGTATATTTACTTTTGTAAAGCTGCTCTGTACTTGAAGGAGAAATCTATTATACATTAACTGTAATAGATCATGAAATAAAATTTCTGTATCGGGCCAGAACAACTGTTTTTATATGCCTGTTTCACATTAATCAGAGTTCAAATTAGTGCCGAACATTCGCAGAATGAATAAGTGTCTGTTTATGAGTCATAAGAAATCATTAATAATCTTTTAGAAGGAGTAGATGATTATAACCGTTAAAATGAGCAATATGTTAATGGAGTCTGGCTGGCAGTGAGACAGGCAGCCACTTAACGAAAACTCAAAGTGTGTATTTTCAGAGCAGTGGGCTTTTGTTTGCAGAAGAAAGGGCTCAGCTTTACATTGACGGACAACTCACAGTTATAATGTAATAATAATAATATAAACAGCTGATCGAATTAGAGTGGAAGACTCGTCCTTGCCTGTTATTGTCAATTTACGATGTTGCGCCCATCCTGCGCTCCTGCAGAGTCGTGTCCCCCTTCCCCTCCTCCCCAGACTCGAGGACGGGGGAAACAACTCACTTTAACCATAGAAGGTATATTAAAATAGGATTTCAACCTACTTAATATACAGCCTATACTATAGCATGCATAATTGCTACATATTGCACCTTGAATTTAATTTGACTGTGACTAGTATGTGCTGTGTTCATTTTGATTTTTTTTAATGTTCTTTTTCCCTTTGTTTATTGTAGTCTGTTCTCAAAATCATGAAAACACATTTTTAAAAACACCTCTGCAGCATTCAGCATTGTAGTGAGCATAAATAAAACATTTGCAAGTCGGGTAAATACTTAAGACTCTGTTGTATAAAGTGCAATATCTACTGATCAAAGCAGTATGTTGTAAAAACATGCAGTTACTTAGTTTTGTTCTATTATGGATGATGGCATCGAACAAACAAACCCCTTTATGTTTTGGGGGTTTTTTTTATCCTGAAGGACACAGTCAGCAGCACTGGTTGTACTGCACTAACAACATCAATCAATGAAGGCATCAGAGGTTTTAATTTATTAGTGTTACTTCAACATCAATAACTGATACCTCGCTCGTCAGTACACCTGAAATGTGAAAAAAGTACAACACAAACTGGCACCGTATGTAGTTTTGGCTAAGCCTAATATGTTTTGTGTTGCACTAATTATTTATGTCCCAATTAGGAGTCTCACAGTGTCACGTTAAGAATCTTATTAATAGGGAGTGTTACTCGTTTGAGCCATCTCATTTATTCTGCGCTGTCTCCCATTTCTGTCAATTTATAGCACTCCAAGGGAGGCACCTGATGACCAGATAGACCAGCTCAGCCTTTCTCGAGGTTCACGTTCTGCAGCGCCAGCATTGGCTGTCAGGGACATTTAACAAAGAATTTGCATTATTTATGAGGCTACCTTTGAAATGCTTTCCTTAATTATGTTCCAAATTTCCATACAGAACTCGTGCAGTTCGCTTAGAACATCCTGAGAACACACGCCTAATGCAGCAGTTGCAGGAACAGAGGTTGGTGTCTAAACAAATTGAGTTGTGACACAGTTGCTGATTGATCATGTTTACCTCAACCATCTCGCAACTCGCATTACGGATAAATGAGTTTTAACCAATTTACAACACTTAAAGCACTACAGTTTCCTTGGTTACTTTTTTGTCCAATCACAGAGCTCGATGTCTGTCCTCACCCCCCACCACTCAGCCTATAAATGGCAGATTAAGTTAGAGGACTTGGATAGATCCATTCTAAATAGCCTTAGGTTACACTAAAACAAGCAAAATAAGGCAGGAACTAAATTATCTTTGTTTGTGCCTGTGAATGATATCACTCAAAGTCACTTTGATATAGTGTATCAAGGGGAAATCCTCCTGGTTGTTTGAGGGAGTGCTCAGTGAGGCTAAATCCAGCTTATTGTCATATATTTGACAAAGTATCATGTCTTCATTTGGGTGCGAATCAACTAAAAAAAAATTCTGTGTATATTTTTTTTAGAGGTCTCAGTCACCAATCTGTCCCAATAATTAGGCTTTGACTCCAAAGCCTTTAAAAGCCTGCAATGTGTAATAAAGTTGAGCAATATTTCTTATAAATAACATCTTGGTATTTTTAGGCTATGCTACAAGTGTCACAAGCAGTGATACTTCGGTGACAAACAGATTTTGTAAAATGTGATGGTATTATTTTCTTTACAGTACGGAAAATACCAGAGATGCGATTCTTCCTGATTTGACAGACAAAGCATACATGCCTATAAGTGCTGTAGTCTGCCATTAAATGCCCAAGAGAGGAGAAAACATAGTGGAACAACAACAACAACATGTCTAACATAGCGACGTGCAGATGCAGCTCCACCTCGTCGAAAACAGTAAAGAGAAACGTCTATGGAAGCAGGTGATGAGTGTTTGAGGCAGATTGATAATGAACAGGCTTGGGGAGTAATGGATTACATTACATAATTGTGGATACAAAAAATAGTAACTGTATTCCATTACAGTTACAAATAAAAAAAGACAGAATCAGATTACAGTTAGATTAAGTAAAAGACTTTACAAGTCTCACTACACCACTCTGGTCTCCAGTGAAACCAGCTAATCTCACAGTTGCTAATTAATTATCACAGCCTGTAGTGAAAGAATACCACCAGAGTTAGTTAGTGATTAGTTTTGTCGGAGACAGCTGCACTGCTGTGCTGCCAGTTTTGTTCCACGACATTTGCAATGGCTGAACGCTTAAGGCTAACGTAATGTAACGTGAACATGCTGTAGCTTGTAGGCTACCATCCTGTCATCTGTGAGAAGACAAAATACAACGTTAGTGTTTTGTCTCTCATCATGTCAGTGAATTCAAACTGATGCTGAACTTTGAGTTCAACTTACATTCAAAGTTCAGCATCAGAAATCACTTCTGCTTCACTTGCCAGGTAATTATGGCAAAGTTTTATTCTTGTTTTCTTTAAAGTAACATTTAATACTCAGATAATAGAAAAATATGCTGGTCTTGAAGAATATGACTCATTGCTTTAAATTAAACTACCCAGTAGTATATAAAGTTGGTCTGTGCAATATGGATAAAATCAAATATTACAACATTGTTGACCAAATACCTTGATATTGCTACAATATTGTGGGGATGACTATTGGTACTTTAACAAGATTTTTGTAAGTAATCATCAGTAATGTGGATATTAAAAATTACATCATTTTACTGCAATGCAGCCTTTAAATCCAGAAAAGACAAAGCTTTTCCCAAATCACAATAATAATACAGAGAATATCTCAAATCTAAGATGATATCTAGTCTCATATCACAACATCAATATAATAATCAAAATGCTCCCCAGCCCCAATGTTTAACACACAAACTGCCACAGTCCTGTCTTTCCCAGCATTTCTCCGTGACTGACCCTAAATTTCAAATCTTTACACCCATATTTGGATGAGAAACACACATTTCTTGAGTCTCACCCAGAACCCACTTCTTAAGAATAATAATCTACTGTTGTCTTTATGTTGTGGCTCCTGGCGTAGCCGTTTTAAGGTGACATTTAGGATTTAAGTGACTGTGAAAACGCTGTGTCCCTGCCAAGTGACTGATACAAGCTCAGGCTGTAATGTACAGCTCCCTATAGTGCTGGTGAATGACTTCATTTTAAATTATAGCGAGTTTAAAAGCAAAATTCCACAATAAAAAATATACCGTCTTATCTAAAATGGTATTTGGTAAAAAACAGAGGTATTTCAAAAAAACAGCCAGAAGAATGGGAAAGAAAGAGAAATACGTATTCTTCAGAGAAAATATTTGGCTGTATTTCCCAGATGCATGATTAAATAATATCTCCCTTCCAAGTAACAGAGAAGTAATCAGGTGCTCCTTCAGCATCTGGCAGAATGATGAATTTCCTCATTGGATTCTTCACTGAAGTGTTAATGTATTTAACAAATTGCATTCTATTCTGAAGCTGATACATCGTGGAGAATGGGTGGCAGCTGGGCAGTTGTTATTTTCCTTTGCGCCACCTTTAGTGCAAACCTGTCAAATTTCACTGATTTTTAAGCCACTGGCAAGAGAAAAATATGCCATGTGGATTTTCTTTTAATTCATAGGATAATTCCCATAGGAATGCTCCTACAGTATGTGCAGGTTATAAAAACGTCTCCTGTCTCCTACTGCTCGTATCAAAAAGACTCAGCGGCAGAGAGAAATCTGCCATCTGCAGAAATTTATGCCATCTGAATAAATGAAAAATAACTACAATCATCATCACATAAAAATCTACAGGAGGGCGCTTATGAAAGTCTCTGATTGGGCTTCAGACTTGAAAAATAAAATCTAATCTCTAATGAGAGATGCTATTGAGTTGCATTATGGAAACTAAGGACGTCAACTGTTAACTGTTAATATAATTACCAAGACTATTTTTGACTGGTGACGCATGGATCTGGTGATCTATGGATTCATTTGTATAGCCACACTCTCTGCTAACAGCTTCCCTAGCTAGCACTCTGAGGTTTTAAAACATGAAGCTCGGTGTGGGAACATTTCCTCCAGAATGCTATTCTACTGTAAAAGTAGTAAATAAAATATTTTTTGAAGGAAACTGTCGCATACAGCTGTTGCTGCTATGCAAGCTAGTGTTCTAAGAATGATAAATAAGATGATAGACAAGATTTTAGGCCAAAATTAATAGAGCCCCGGAAAACCGCACACAGCACAAATGTGAGTTTTGACGCTTAGAGGTTGCTGTAGCAGAGTGGTAGACTGAGTTAACAATATGAAGTCCACAGCCATTAGTTTGTTTCAAAAGAGCAAATGGGAATGGGAATTCCCATTATGTGTTAGCATCAAGCTAATGGACTAAGAGCTGGTTAATAATATCTTTATCTTCATACTCTTGTACTTCACTTCATTTTGCAGGTTTTCTTTCCAAATGAAGCGGTTAGGTAACCAGTTAATGGGTGTCGGGCTATTGCAGACAAAATTAACCAAAAGGGACCTCCCTGATAGAAACTAGGATGTTTATGGACTCATGGGAGCTAAAAAGTATGTAGGCCTCTGCTGCACTGATTTTGTTGGTCTTTCTTTGACTCTTCTGATTCCACCAACTTCATGGAAGTACAATACTAAATCACTGTGTTATCCCCTTGAAACAATATTTAACCCTGGTGTGGAGTGTTGTCCCTGAAGACTATGGTGAATAAACATTTAAGCTGAAAAGTGAGAATCAAAGCAGAAAATTGTCATTTGGTGGAGGACCCTGAGATGTACATACAGACAATATATACGATTTTTATCTGTGTGTTGTAACTGTGATTACTTATCAATATGTGACATACTGTGTGACAGCAGCGGAAGACAAGTGGATAACACCTAAACAGATGGCATGATGCATCCAATCTGGAAGCATGCTCTTGGCTTTGTCGTTAAGCCCCCTAATTTCTCTAAAGCACCATCACATGGACCGGCTGCAACCCTCCTTCCAGGATGCCTTTGCACATTTCGCATTTATTCACAAATGACAGGATCTTAACGGTGTGGCTTACAAACAGGGAGGAGAGACAAGTGAATCAACTCCGAGAGTGGGTGGTGTGACTCTGCTTTTGAGGGGACAGAGCCAGAGATGCAGAGAGAATGTGGGGGAAAGACACGAGGTGGAGGAGAAACCTCCGAGAAAATGGACACGGAGGGAAAAGAGAAAGAGAGATTTGGGAGATCTAAAGTAATAGTGACATTGTCTCTAGACAGCACTCATTATTTCTCTATTCAGTGAGCTCAGTGCTGAGGGGACATGGCTGAAATACAACTTCAAAATACATTTGACAGGGGGAGCAGAGATGAGGCGGTGGATTTACAGTGCCATACAGTATCAGCGTAATATTCAGCTCCTGTCATCACAAATCACAGCGTACTGCACACTGGATAAATCCTACAACTTATTTGCAGTGGAGAGATATTTTCTGTTTGTTTAAAGGGAGAGGAAGGAAAGATAAAGGCCATTTGATTTAAAAGCCCAGATCAAATCTTGTGCTACCAACGCCCAACCGGAATATGAGATCAAGTGCCACATGATTTGTGGGCCATCAGAGTGAAGACAGCGCCCTGAGTTTGAGTTTGCCTCAAAAGCTATTTGACCTGAGATTAATCCACATGGTGCATTTATCCCACACACACACAAACACACACACACACACACACACACACACACACACACACACACACACACACACACACACACACACACACACAAATAAAAGAGTGGCCAGAAAAACCTCTAGCGTACAGCATTACATCCTCACTGACAACAGGCTGTTGTTTTTGCCTCATTCAAGTAGTGTGTGACGGTACACAGAGTCATGCAAGGCTGCACCTAATGATTATTTTCATTATCATTCACTGATTATTTTCTTGATTAATACATTCATCATTTGGTTTATCAAATATACAAATAGAGTTCCAAATTTTGTGCATTTTCCTGCACATTAACAGTGCATTATAATTGATTGATAATGAAAGAGATACCCAACTCGCATCTTTTTCTCAGTTTTATTTAAACAATTCTAGCAGCACATTAGTTACATGAAATATACTGTTGCATTCAAAAATTTGTACAGCATTCAAGATAGCAAGTTGGAGCTGCAGATCGTAGATTAAATAGGTTGAATCTCTATTTAATATACGATCTATGGTTGAAGCGAGTAGTTTCCCCCGTCCCCTCATCATCAGACCTCCAAGCTCAGGCAGCAAGTTAAACATTGTACTTGGACAATGACAAGCAAAGACAAGTCCTACACTGTAAGTTGATTAGCTTTTTATAACGTTGTCAGTTGTCTGTCAATGTAAAGTTAAGTCCATTATTCTGAAATCAAACCCCACTGCTCTGAAAATACACTCTGGAGTTCAGTGACTGTCTCCATTAATATTTTGCTCAATTTAACTTTTATAATCATCTGCTCCCTCTAAAAGACTATTAATGATTTTTTACAACTCATAAACAGACACTTATTCATTGAAAATTCAGCATTACTTTTAACTCTAATAAATGTGAATCAAGCAAAACAAAAAACAGGTGTTCCAGGGTGCAATGTAGATTTCAAAGAACGTGACAGGTGTTGCATTGTTGTCAGAGAAGCCAGTATTTCAGCTTACCAAGTTTTCTTAATCTTTGATGACATATCATGGTCATTTTCCGATTTAGTACAGTAAATATACAGTATATTTCTCCTTCACTCCACAACCAATTTAAATAAACAGAATAATACAGCAATAAAATATGGCGATCAATTACTGCCATTTTTAGCTGACTTACAGGGCAGACCAAACCAAACTGTAAAGAAAACATGTGAGCTCAGGAGAAATGGTAAAACAAACATTGTCGGTTAATACATTTTTAATTGATTAAATTCTCAACGGTGATTAATAGATTAATGATTAATTCATTACCATCCCTCACCCCGATTTCATAGAGTCCTAGATGTCTTTTTTCTCATAGTACAGTGTAAAGATATTCAGTTTACAGCGATATAAATCAGAGAAAAGAAGCAATCTCAGCAATGGAGAGTTATCAGCATTCCTGTGGTGCCTTGCATTGACCATTTATTGTTGAATCCACATGCGCACATTTCCAGGTGGGCTATGATTTATAAAGGGAACATTGCCTGCGGGTGCATGCATGCACAGTTTGTGACTGTTTAACAATTTAAGCGATTACTCAATTAATTGACAAATTGCTTCAGTTGTACAGTCATGTATTGAAACTAAATGGAAAGGGCAAACATTATTTTGGGAGCTAGCTAACTAGTAGCTATGGGCTAACCTCATGTCAGACCATGGCCAAAACATCATCTGATCATGTCTTCTCTACCCACAGCTTCCAGAGGGATGTGCTATGAAGCAAGATAGCTCAGAAGCTTCAAACCATGTCTGGGAGATCTCCGGTTTTAGGCGGTTTTAATTGTCTTCAGCCTGACTCATAGTTGCTAACTAGCTAGCTTTTCACAGACACAAACTCTGCTGAGAAGACGACATCAAGACGTTGTTGTAACATTACAGGACCTTTACTTTTTCTTTTCTGTGGCACCAAACACAACACACAGCTTATTACCAGCGACTAAAGTGACATGACCACACTTCACACATTCACTCTCTTATAAAATTATAGACTGTGAGGAGAAAAACAAAGTATGTTGGCATGGCAATGCACCAGTGTTGACTTAAAATGACGGTGGTCTCTAGTGATTGGTTAGAGAAAATCATATTCCTCTCCTCAGGGTAATCGGTTAGAATATGGAAATGGGGAGTAACGAGTTTACAATTCAGTCTGAGGCAACATTATTTTCCCTGTACTGCGAAAAGCATAAATAAGAGTGATCCTTTCTAATTCAGATATTCAGAAAATTGCATATGTATCTATGCGTGCACAAATATGTGTTCCTCCCATATTTGTTCAACATTATTTGTACTGTAAAGCTTGTGAGCTGCAGTTCCCTGAAAAAGTCACTGTTTTCTTGTCTCTTGCCTCTTTGTTGTGTCTGTCTTGTATAAAGTACTTTGATTGCATTAATATGCCACTGCTTTGTGACAAAATGAATGTCACAGTCTGGGCAGTAAACAGAACTGAACTACAGTGTGACACCATCCTGTTTCATTGAACGAATCCTGATGACTACAAAGCCAAGTTTCTGAGGGGAAAAAAAAGACAGTAATAAGATGGAGGAGAGCTGTATTCTTTGAAGACATGAATAAGTAAGTAAAACAAATCTGTCTGCTCAAAATGAGTGGCCCATATTAATCAACTAAATGACTGCGTATGAGTTGCCCTTTAAAATCCCAGCTGTCCCTGGGGAAGTGCTGGGCTGTTAATATTTAATACAAACACGTGTAGTGTCACAAATCAATCTGTCATACAAATTAGTTAGAATTAATTCAATTGGTGGTCAAAAAGCCATCTGATTAACATGAAGTGCTGACATCGGTACTGAGGAGATTTATAGTGCGGTTGATGTTGTCCCCGTGTCTTCTCTTGTGTAACACGATGGCATTTTCATTTTTCTGTCCAGACCGCTCACAATGTCAAACCATTTTTCACATTCTCGTGCCACCTTAAATGTAAATGATAGTGGAAAGTCATTGTGTGGTTGGTTAAGGTTAATGTGGCACAGGCACTATTAGTGCTAAAGGGTCGTTTTGTTCCGGCTCTGCTTTGGTAAGCATCCGACTGGGCCGGGTGTTAAACAGATATTTCTAGCTGGCGTCAAGGTGGCAGCGCATCATAAATATGTATGTACCTGAGGCGCTCATGGAAAGCAATAAGACATCATCATCACAGAGATCACCCTGCTGTCACTCCCCTCTGCAGGGACCATTAATAAACAGTGACAATCAGAGCCCTTGACCTGCCCCTGCCACCCTGGAGGGGTGAGGGAGCAGAGCTTCCCTATTCCCCCAATGTCTCTGCACACTCCCTCTACGGGTTTAGCTTACAGCCTCTTTACATTTTGATGAAATGGCTCAGCAAAATCTTCTCTAATGTCCTCTGATAACCAATTTGCCACAGGAATACATTTTGATCATCATAGTTTCTTAAAAATCTTTACTAGTTGCAGCCATGTAGACCTAAACTGAGAGATGTTCACCAAGTCCTTGTTGAAGGAGAAATCTGTGATATATTTACTGTAATAAATCATAAAATGACCACAAGATGTCATCAGTGATTAAAGAAACACATCAAGTTGAAATGCTCGCTTTTTATGACAACGCTACAGCTGCGCTTTTCTTCTTTGAAACTTCTATTCCCAGATGAAATAATAGCAATAAAAGAGTTCAAATTAATGCCGAATGTTCGCTGAATGAGTAAGTGTCTGTTTATGAGACGCAAGAAATCATTAATGATCTTTTAGAGAGAGAAGTTGTTTGTAACAGTTAAACCGAGTAATATGTTAATGAAGTTGGCAGGCAGTCATTTAACTCAAGGTCCAGAGTGTGAATTTAAGAGCATGGGGCTTTTGTTTTCAGGATAACAGGCTTAACTTTACATTGGCAAACAGTTTACAGAGTAGGACTCATCTATGCTTGTCACTGTCCAAGTATAATGTCTAAATCAACTTGTCCTTGCTTGTTATTGTCAATTTACAATGTTGCGCGCGTGTTGCACTCCTGCAGTGTTCCTGCAGCCAACCCGAGCTTCCCCAAGTCTGGGGAGGAGGGGATTTGCTTTAACCATAGATCATATATTAAATGGGATTTCATCCTATTTAATATTCAGTCTATGGCTCCAACTTGCTATTTGGACTACTGCACACATTTCTGCCTGTACAACTGTTACATATTATTCCTTTTTGTTCCGTTTTTCTTATGACAGACATTTAGACTTGACATAGCAGGAAAAACACAAGACCACATTAGAGTGTTGCACACAGTGGGTGTTCAGATGTGGGTGAGCCATCATAACACTGGATACACTGGCCAGAGTTTTGTGGGTGTCGTGCAAAAAAAAAGTAAGCAATGAGCCATAAGGGCATAATTTCTACTTTTCAACATTCTATTTTTGTCCCCCTCTCACCCCCAAAATACACTACATGCGGAACGACTCCGGAACGACTCTGCTCCGGAACGGCAGCGTACTCCGTCGTCCGCCAACTCACACATGATACGTTTGTGATGCGGCTCCGCCAGACACCGAGCGTCGCGAGAATGCACGAGATAGAGTGATTAACTAAATTATTTTGTGCATTTCAGTGCCTGCTCCTAGGAGGAGAGCAGCTGCTTTGCTACTACTGCTTGCAAGACTGCAGAGGAGGGGTAGAAGTAGAACAAACCGGCACTGGATGAACAACAGTATTTTATTTTGAAAATCAACCGGGGTTTTATTTTGCATTTTGTAGCCGACTTCCCTCCTGGCACAATCTGCCCTGTGCTGCTTGATGCGCCGTGCTCCGGCGTCCGGCAAAAATAGAAGCTCTGCCTATCTGTTGCGGAGGGCTGTCGGACGCCGCAGTCGTTCCGCAGCCGTTCCGCAGCGGAGCTGGAGACTGTGTGAGTTGACACATAGACTAACATTGAAACGTAACGGCTCCGACGCCGTGGCGGAGCCGTTACGTTTCAATCCGCAGTCATTCCGCATGCAGTGTATTTTGCCTATCACAGTTTGATTTGATTAATTCGTTAAAAGACCACTAAACTCTGTCCTCTTACTGTCTAACCACCAAAATCCAGATAGGAGATGCTCTGAGTTGATAAAAATGTTAAAATACTCACCTGGCTAATCTTCAGTCATTATCATACACTCATGGCATTTGTGATTTTGCACAGGATGTTGCCTCTCAGGCAACATGCAGGCTGTCCTGACTTTTGGGGGAGATTGTTGGGGTCATGTGCAGCTCGCGAAGAAGCCTGCAGACACTAATCAGGGCTTAAAATAAAGTTTAGCAGCTCCTCTGCATTTTTGGCTAGAAATTAATTAAGCTTGTTTTATTCACAGATGATTCAAGACACTGATCAGCAATCAAAAATAATGCAGTAAAAGACAGTGTTCTTTGTAGCAAAGTCGTGAATCAAATATTACCTATTGGGTGTATTTATTTGTTTATCAAAAATGACCAGGGGCCTCATTTATTAAAAGCTGAAAATAGAATTTAAAAAAAGAAAAACTGTGTGTGCATGCACCCGCAGGCAATGTTCCCTTTATAAATCATAGCCCACCTGGAAATGTGCGCATGTGGCTTCAACAATAAATGGTCAATGCAAGGCACCACAGGAATGCTGATAAATAATGATAAATAAATGATTAACGGTTCTTTAAGTTGAATCAAGGCAACAACCGAGAAGAAGATGGAGAAAAGGAATTTTTCTGACACCGAAATTGACATGGTTGTTAGTGAGGTGGAGGTCACAAAGGACACATTGTTTGGTGGCCACAGCAGCGGGGTCACAAAGAAAAGAAAATGCAGAGAGCGGCAACACGCTGCTGTGGTTAATGCAGCGAGTGGCAACACGTTGCTGTTGCGGTTAATGCAGTGTGTGTGGCAGACAGGACGGTACCAGAAATTTTGAAAAGTGGTCAGATCTGAAGGTGGAGCAAAAAAAAAAAAAAGAAAAGAAAAAAGAATAGCATTCCTCCGCCAGAGCGTGTCTGCTACTGGTGGGGGCGAGGGCACACCTGAGTTCACACCACTGGGAACACAAATAGCCTCAATACTCAGGGAAGCAAGTGTGTGTGTGGCCTCGTGTTGGAGAAGGAGGGAGACGCTGACATGACTCAGACCACAGATGAACCCAGTAAAGCACTGTTTTATATTTTATTACATTGCTGTGTTAACAACTTGGAGACATGTAAAGAGGCACAGTGGGCTAATGTGTCGTCGTGTCCTTTAGTTCTTCCTCCAGAGTCGGGAGCGGTAGGTGGCGAGGAGGTTCCCTGCCAGGGAGCTGTCACAGAGCATCCTGCTTTCCCCAGGACCAGTGCGTCCCATGTGCATGGCTCATCCAGAAGAGGTCGGGTCCTCGTGCTGGATGCGGTGCTACTTGGGGTGTCACGATTCTCCAAATCAAAGATTCGATCTGACGATTTTAATGTCAAGAGTCGATTCGATTTAAACATTTTATTGGTTTTCTGCCCTGACAGGTGTCATTTATATTTTAAAATTATTCATTAAAGAGTCTATATGGTATCAAGTGTGATATTATGGCCAGTAAACTACATTGTGTCCTCTTCGAAGTGTTGTTTTTTTCATGACTGGACACATGCCAGAAGCTGGAAGTAGGCAGGGGATGGGGAGAATACTGGTAGAGTCGCCAGTTCTGCTTTTCTGATACGATTACTGAAATTAAAAGCTTAGTTTTGTTTTACATATCAACCGTTAAAATGAACATTTCTCGCTGTCTTTTGACAAATCCTGCATTACATCTTCACCGTTAACAGCCGTCTTGTTGGAGGGGGGCTGTGGGTCAGCTTTCCTCGTGCTGAGGAGGTAGGGGAACCAGGAGGGAAAGGAATGCCAGTGCTCTGATGACCTTGCAGACTTTTGTCAGGTGTTACAAAAGTCTGCCACCTGAGATGGCACGCTCCTCGACTGAGCATGTTCAAGCTGAGCATTTCCTCATTTCGTCAGCACTCTGAGGGTTTGGAAAGAAAGTTAGGAGCCAGCCCCTGAGGGGGGCAGATACTGTCACCTGCAGGTTATAAAGGATGAGTAATCATACATGCTTTGTTGTATTAATAAATAATACAGGCTTGACTGGTTAGAATTTCTACAAATCATTGTTTGCAAGGAGCAAGCCAACACGCACACTGCCTGCCTGTAGTCTGAGTCGTACACTGCTACAAGTCAAGATAAAGGAGTTGTGTTGAGCCATCGTGTGATCGTGCAATTCATCAGGACCATGTTGGAGTCACATATGACTTGGACAATTCACAATTTCATCTAGCAGACGCTTTTACCCAAAGCGAGGTACATCTGAGAGCTGATACAACACAAGCAAGGATCTAGTCAGGACAGAACAACATGAGTAAGCGTCATGGAGCAAAGTTCAAGTCTGATAGGACGTAGGTGCTTACAGGCAGTGCCAGTGGCAATGTGCAAAAAAAGTGCACAAGATGCATTGGATTTTTTTTTCTAATTTATGGATAACTTGTGCAGTCAATCAAGTGGAAAGGTGTTCTTGAAATAGCTGGGTCTTCAGTCTTCTCTTAAAGACGGAGAGGGACTCTGCCGATCGAACAGAGTTGGGGTGAATCGTGGAGCCTCAAAATTGAGAGTTTAGTGGGCGACCTTGGGCCATGCTGTGGTGGTGGAATCAGGCGTCTTTCATTGGCAGAGAACAGTGAGCGGGAGGGAGTTCAGGTAGATGGGAGAAACCTTTCTCATATAGAAACCTTATGGCAACTTGAGTGCAGTAAACTGCACCCAATTTGGGAAAACAGACATTGCTGCAAATGACCTTTTAATGTTTGCCTGTTCTCTCACAGTGTACAGACTCCCGATGTATCAAGTCATATTAATAATGCCATTGAAGACAGCAGGCATTATTGCACTCAGGGGTGGTGGCAATATTCCAGACCTAAGGATAGAATTAAACAGAATTAGACTTTAACAGGTTTTTTGGCAGAAAGGTGAAAATTATATATTATAAATCAAATCAGACACATACCTGTCAGTAAATTTCCATCTGTAACAGCTGGTTGCCAGAAATCCCAGAGTGGTTAGTACCTGCATTTGTACGGGGACGGCGCAGTTCTGTTGGGTCGGTTTGTCTAATGCTGGACCCAGTTCAGCACATACATCCAAGAGCAGGGCTCTAGGGAATCTAAATCTGCGTATTAGCCAGTCATCAGCATGGGCCAGGAAATCTTTGTGGTCCCTTAAGACTCATTCCCTCCTAATCCTTCCATTTGTGTAGTCCTCCAGCAGTGCCAGTGCATCCATCATGAAGCATTACGCACGGGTGTTGCTGCAGCATGTATATGTTTATAGCAATCAGAGTGATTGCTTCACAACTTGCCTAAATGAGGTGTCAATCAGTGGCATCCACCACACTGAAGATGGACAGCAATTTTACACGCAAAGACTGTCTATAACAACTAAAACCGTATGTGATAATATGAACAGTATTAGAACATACTATTTAAAACTGGTGCTTTGCTCTGCAGTTCTTTAATGCTATTTGATGATATCTTGGATTTCTACAACTGATGATTTCATCAGTTAGTTACCATACAGTCCATCTGTCTGCTCTTCCCTCCTGGGATGGAGAGTATGATGGTGGGAAAGTGCTGATGAAATCTTAAACAGACTTTGGTTAAAGATTTGAGTTAGCTTGTATTTTTCAAATTGAAAAGGTGCTCATTAAACAGTTATGGCTCCTAACAAGCACAAATACAGATAACACAGCTGTTTGAATGTTGTTTGAACGTTTATGATCATGTGGATCTGTAATTAACGTTTGATTTTAAGTGAAATTAAATGTGTGAGACGAATCATTACATAATCTGGCTTAAATTCACCACCTCACCATCTGCCTCGCCAATTTCCCCCCATTTCCAAAACGTCTGTACACATGGGTCAGAGTTTACAGACAACATGTACATTCTCTCAAGTTTGTTTTTATCTTTCACACCCCATTTTATGTGCTTACATGGGTATTTATAAATGAGACACTACTGTATGTCTCTATAGGATAATAGGTGATTCTTGGGTTAGTGCATTAAAATGCAGCAATTTGTGTTTGTTTGTAAACCTACATTAATGGAAAGTATGGTGAATGTAATCATAATTTAATATTTGCTAGATTATATACATTTATTTTACTTGTTTATACTTTTTATGTAATTATTTGTCATAATTGAAAACAGAATTAAACAGAACCCAAAGCCCCCTCCGAAACTTTAGAGTTCAATTTTGAAAATGCAAAACAGAGCAATTATGTATTTTTCAAAGTGAATTATATATTTAGACACCTTTTTCACCTGGTATTAACATGTGAACTGTACTGTATCTGGGCATTTTGTCTGAACAGGGAAAAACACATGTTGACATAAGGTGTACTGAATGTGGTCAGTCTTGCATCATGGTCAGATCTCGGGCAGGTATTAATGCAACCAGTGCAGTTTATCAATCCTTTAGAAAAACATCCTCAAAACAAGTTGAAAAGAAACTCCAACTCATCCCAAGCAGCTCATGAAAAGGCTGCAGACCAGACCAACCTCAGCAGAGAAAAACTATGTAAAGTCGATATGCTTTTTTTCAACTGGCACCCACAATTTCACAAGTTCACCAGCTACACCTACTTAACATGCATATTAGGATCCATTCTCAATGCTGGCCAGGTTCAGATAACAAGAGTCTTTAGTAAAACCAGGTGTAAATGCAAAACCCAGTGATCAGATGTCATTATTCTGATTTCAGATACAGGCTGCATGTTTAATACCCGGGTTAAAATAGGTTATATAATGAAAAAATCTGCACTGTGTGTGCTACAAAGTCAGCAGACACTAGTGCACCCCAGGCCCCTTCGTGCAACTTTAAAAATGTCACAAAGCACACATCATTTCGTAGGGTTTTGTGGCAATACAATCAGTGGAATCCAGAATATTGTATGTGACACATGGACAGATATAGACAGAGGGAGATGAACCATAGGCTCTTACAAATTTCATTACTGGGGACAACATCGCTCAGAGTAGCAACAGGGTATCCATGCATCTGTATTATGACAAAAAACAATTGAAAAAGTGCTTAGTTTTTTAAATAAATGACATTTCAAATGTACAGATTTGTCTTCCTATTCTTCCTTTAATGTCAAAGGTTAAGTGTAAGTGTCTTTCTATTTAAATGTGCATTAATATATCTTTGTGACTTTATGACAAGTGCTTAAGATGAACAACATAATACAGATGAACAAAATGTCTGAATTCCAGCGCAAATTTCCACACTGCCTGTCCACTCACTCAGTAGAAAGCAAGTGTCTGTCCGTGTTTAAGCAAATAGCCTTCATGGAGAGACAGGGAGGATTTCGCCTCCAGGTAGCAGAGGCATTGGTGAATGAACAGGAGACCTGTCACACCGGAGCTTTTCTCCTCTGCCTGTCTGAGAGGATTAACCTTTGTTTATCCCCACCTCTACTCCTTCCATAGCCAGCCGGGTCCCTCAGAGCACTGGAAGCACCAGCATCTCCTCCTCAGGCCTCCGCCCACCTCACATCTCCATCAGCTGTTTTGTAGATCTGATTCATTATTACTATTATAAGTACTGGATAAAATTGGATTAATAGTGAATTGCCAACACTATGTTATGTAAGGCACTATTATTTTTAGTATGTGCAACAAAATTATTACATTTCTTTGTAGAACTGCAATGCAAAATAGGGTTGGGCTGGCGATTGGTGATATATTCATAGCCCCCTTCCACCTCCTCCTTCCTCAGCTAAGCGGCAAGTTTACCACGTAATGTATGCTACGTACATTCATGTCCAATAAACAGAATAAAATCCTAAAGTGTCAAAAATACAACCGTACAACTTCTGAATTCAAGCTTCTCCCTTTTACCGCACTAAGACGAACTAAAATGGCATGTTAACTCCTCGTAAAAAGACACTTAATCCAAACTCGACAGGAAAACATGTAAAACTCACCAACCCCAGAGGCTCATCGTCTCATAATCTATTTTGACAGCACTATCAGGTTCATTTATGTTTCAGTAGCAATATAGCCCATTATGTACAACAAACTGCAATAAATACTCTCTACAGGTCTACTCAACTAGTAGCCCATGGGGTGGATACTAGGGATATTCCTAGTGAGTAATTTCCCCATCGATTAAACGCAAAATTTAATTACACTGTCCAAAAACTACTGTGTGTACTAAGAGCAGTTAATCAGAATCTACAATCACCAAATCATATTTAAAATGCAGCTGAAATGTGTGCCACGTTGTGCTGTGCAATACAAACACTACACATTAACCTACAAAACATGACAACTCACTAAGTGCTTCACCTTTTCAGACCGAAGAGGATAACAGTGTCTGTGGGTAAATGACCCGGAGCTAACGTTATCTGCCAGCCTGCTACGCAGTGTGGCTAATGTTAGCAGTGCTAGCAGCAGCTGCTGCTCTGCTTGCAGGTTAATGTCCGTGTCGGAGCTGAATGTGGTCACATGTTGCTCCAGTCGAGTGATTATATACCAGTTTATTCTGTCACAGTCTACATTCAACGTTATTTCCATTTTCTAGGTTAAAACACTGGTTTTATGAGCCGTCATCTGTCCGACTTTGCTAGGGGGTTGCCTGGGCCATTGGGGCATATGCACTTACGGCATTACGAGAGGGGATGCTGTCTGATGGGGCCACAGCCCCCACTACCGGTGGGCGGCTGCATAACACCTCAGACACAACAGTTAACCGGCATTGTGCATGAATAAAATATTGATAAATAGTTTAACCGACTAGTATTTCTGGTGCTGACTAGCGAGGGTGGCGCGCACATCCCTAGTGGATACAGGCCTTTTGAATTTTTCTACGGCCCACAAGAGGCTTCCTGCAAATCAGGCTGGCATGGATATGATACGATAAATAAAACTGATGTACATATCTCTGAGTCACTTTGAGACATCTGAACCACAGACTGTGTGATCTGAACTAAAATGATATTGGTTATGTATTTTTAAAGCATTTATGTGCTGTAATTGGCTGCAGAGGGATTACATCTGCTCTGCACCTGCCACTCACTGAGTCATGTTGCACTCTGGACTGCTGGGCCACAGAGAAACTCATGTTAGCTAAGCTAACTACAAGCTTCAAAATGTCTCCCTCAAAGCTAAAGAGATGTAAAGTTGATAGTGAAAATCACCACTTCCAGAGCGAATGTAGTGACAAGTATTTATTTGCTTGGTCAGCCACAAGTAATAAAGCTGTGTGTTTGTTGTGCAGTGAATGCATTGCTGTGATGAAAGACTACAACGTGAGGAGGAAGTACAAGTCAAATCATGGCTAGTTTTCCTGCGGGCTCAGAGGACTACATCTATTAACATTATACGGTACGAGTTATTTGTAGTCATTAATTGACAAACTATTCTGTGTGGCCCACGAACCCCCAGTGATTTTCCCATTTGGCCTGCTCGCTACTGAAGTTGAATAGCCCTGCTCTACAGGAAAGCACATGCAGTAGAGCCACGGTACTGAGGCTATAAAACAGTAAATCATTGTTGTAATTTGACTGCATATTTGCTCATTTAATTTTCAAGTGTGCTGCAACCGGGATGAAGACCTCGACTGAAATGCTGTGTGAGCAAGTGCGCTGATGAAAACATGTGAAATTGTAATAAATGATCTTGGTATGAAAGCATGCAGTGGGTTTTAATCCGTTCGAAGGAATATTTCATGCATTACAAATACTCAAACCCACAATTTCATGCTTTGCACTATGAATGTGTATGCCAATTAAACTTATATGAAGTTAGGGGTAATCTGCCACGTATATAGATTCAAAGAGTCAAAGTCTACTGTCAAAAACAGTAAAAAAAAAAAAAAAAAAAAATACTGGTCAAATGAAACTGCACTTTGAAGATGTAGTTCTGATGAATTCTTTTTAATAAATTCACTGGTAATACACATGAGGAGACAATTCCACTGAGGTAGCACATGTCTTTTAGCTTCATTCCGCTCCCTCCCCTATTAAGGTCTGATTTATGGCTTCATAACCGTAATTGCTGAAGGGCAGCTGCTCCATTGCATGATTCAACTGAGTTTCCAGGGTGTCAACTGCATCACCTGCTGTTCTGCTTGGAACTAGACATCATAGGTAGCAGACTTCTGATAAATAACATCACGTGGATATCCTGGCTGAAGTAAAGACAACCACAGCAAGAAATGACTTGAACTGGAGGCAAAAATCACCAGAGTGTCTCCCTCCATTTCATGTAATTCTTCAAATATGAATCCCGGACCCCCTGCATAAACCCTGTGATTTAGAGAAGTAATTAATGAGATTACTGGATGTGTCCTAATAGGAGGAGCCGGATACAGGAGATGGCTGCCTGTTGTGTGCTGTCATTTGATAATACAGATGTACATTTAGGAATCTCTAATAAGACCTTTGTGATGAAGTTTGCATTACCTTGCAAACTGCTGGCACCTCAACAGCCCTCCTGCCTTAAAATGCTTGCCTTGTTTTGCATTTCAAATGCAATCATGGATAATTCTGCCGCAATGTATTTGAGTGACAGCAAGGCGGTGGAGTAATGACTGCGAAAGAGCAGCTCATCATGTCGTCACTTCATATTCCAAAATTAAAGATACAATCCAGAAATCCACGATGTGGAATTCTTAATTTTGGTTGTAGATTTTTTTTTTTTTTACTGATTATATTCCAGTAATTTTAAGGAGGTTGCTTGTGCTGCCAGCCCAACTAAAATTCACAAATAAAATGTGCAGCACTTCAATTTGATGCTTTCAGATCATTATTTTAGTTTGCCAAATCAGAGGACTTTGGTGATGTTAGTTTTTATCTGCTCCATAGTATGAAAACAACGTCATTCAATTTATGGAATACAACAACCCCCTTACAACTCTTTAGGTCTTTCCAAAAAGTTCTGGGGACTCTTAGATGACGAACTACCCACTCAGGAGTTCCACGAAAACTACACACCTTCAGGGATTTTTTTTTTCTGTTTGCATTCGCAATCCAAATAGGAACCTTAAAGTGACTTGAGCCAGTCAGCAGTTGATAGAGCAACATCACTTCTGCGTGAAAAACAACAACCGTTACTATGACAACAACAAGGAGACAAGTGAGTTAAGATTGTGCAGTTGAAATAGCAAGAAAACGGAGCGTGAAAAGGCGAAAACTCATTCGGCAGTACTTCATACTCTTCATAGTGAGGCTAATTTCTTTGTTTTAGTACTCTTCATTTCTCTCTCCATCCCTCCCTCAGCGAGGACGATGAGGAACGAGCAACTTTCTTCCAGATCATATAACAGCAGTTGGTGCAGCTGTATTGTTGTCTGGGTGGAATCGTAGGGATTATACGCTCTGTACAGTAGCAGAAAAAAAAAAAGACAAACCAACAAAAACAAAAGAACAAAGAAAAATATAAAAGGTGTGAAAATGTGTCATAAATCAGGAGAGATATGGGAGAATTGGAATGCAGAATTGAAAAACACAGAAAGGGCAATTAAAAGCGGGAGTCTCCTTGGAAAAGAGAGTGTTGGCAAGTAAGACGTAAAACATGTAATTTTCTGTCATTTAAAACTGTTTTAGCTCTTCTATTATTTTCCTACTTAGTAATTATATCCTCATTACTGACGATTATTTATGAAAAAAGTCTTTGTATTAATATTTTGTGAAAGCACAAATATTCATCCCTACAATATCGATATTGAGGTATTTGGTCAAAAATATTGTGATATTTGACTTTGTCAATATTACCCAGCTCTACTATAAGAGCATATACACTATTATATTATTGTGTACTAGTGATGAAACGGTATGAAAATTTTATATCAGGATTATAGTTATCAAAATTACCACCATTTTTTATTATTATCACATTCTTAAAATGTGCTGAAAATGTTACAAAATTACTGATACGCACTGAAATCATTTCAACAACTTTTACATTGAAAAACAATTTGAAAAGGCATCATGTCCGCTGCAATTCATTGATGCAAAAGGACTGTTGCTAACTTTGGTTGATGCTGGACTTTATTTACAGAGCACGGTAATCAAACGTGGTTATCAGGGTAATTCAAATTTAACACAGTAATATAATCTTCAGAAATTGTGCCATTGTAACATCTTAAGTCTGTATTTGAGGTAATGTGGCCTCTCAGAGTTGCCACAGAGAGCTGTTGCCTATGTTCCGTTTTTGACAGGTGGGAGAGAGAAAAAAAAAAATCTTTTGCTGCTGCTCACTGCACTATGTCTCCATGTTTTGTTCATTATTTTCTTTTCAAACACAGCAAAGTTACAGACATGTGGTGCCAAGACAAAGACCCTTTTAGACCCAGGAGTGATATTATCATACAGTGTGATGTTTCACTGTGGACTGTGGTCACAGGCCAATTAGGTAGACATTGCACAACCCTGTTATTACTGTATAAGTCGTATTGTTTTACATGTCATAGCCACAGATACATTCAAAGTATTTCAGTATTTTCACAAATTTCATACCTGCCATAAAACATCTTGCTGCATGACACTGGGAGAAAACCAAAGTATTGTCACTGTAACAGTTTAGGCTTCTCAGACATGTTGGTATAAAGAGTCACCTTCATTCATTGCCCACAGTTGACCTTCACGTGAGAGCTGGAGATGCACACCCCTGGCATTTTACATTCAACAGCCTGTGAATTACAGTTCAGTACAGTATACATACATATCGTATGGGGAAAAAGGTAAAAATTTCCTCAAAAGAAAAAGATAGATTAGATCCTTTCATCTCAGCTGACAGTACATTTCAGTATGTAGAAGAGCTTCAAAATATGAAACATGTATTTAAAGCAATTCAGAAACCAGGTTATTGTCTGACATCACCGCTGCTGCAGCACTTCCTCCACACCGTGCATACCAATTATGACACACAACTCCCCGGTATAAATCTCGAAAAAGCAGAGAAAGGTGCCTAATATCCATCACGCTCTTTTTTTTTTCAGTGTGCGCACAATCTCCTAACAAAGCTTTGAGACACCAGCAATGGAACCAAAATGCATATGTTAGAAATCAGATGGTCAAAGTGGCAGTCAATTTATTCTTCTGTAAAAGGCAATATCCTTTTTTTCTTTAACGCCACAATCACACAGTCTATCTCTTGTCAGATTGGGCCTGAATCAACCTCCGATTAATACACTTTGAGCTGATGAGGTTTTAGAAATTGGCTTTTATCCAGTTGGGGCCAGTTATGTGGTTGTCTCCAGTGCATTTCTCCTCTGAAACACATTAATATGTAGAAAAAGCATGACGACATGCAATTTACAGTTGACTAACTGCAGTTCAACATTTTGCCCTGAAACTGCTTAAATGCAAAATGCACATTAAAAAAAAAAAACTTGCAAGTTTTCAGTTCCAGTATGTTTTCAAATTAAATCAAGGACCAACAGTCCCTCTACTGCTGAAAGTATTAAAATATCCAAAGTCAACTCCACTTACTCCTGCATAAAGAGTGTATGCATGCTAGACAACATAAGTAATGACTTTAGGTTTGCTGACAGAGATGAAAGCTCATAAGCTAAATGAAGTAACAAAGATCAAGGACATCTTCAACACAGGTCTGGACACATTATGACAGATATTATTGATCACTAACAGAACGATACAACACAATATCGCTGTGCATTTTGGACCAATAACAATGCTGCCTTTTTCACATGTACATTTCTCTAAGCTCAAAGCAGAATGGAAACAAGATCTGAAGTGTAAACAAACAGAAGGGATCAAATGTACTTATTCAAGTAGGCGGTCATACTGGTCTGTCTCAGAACCCATCAGCTGTCGTCTGACATTTATTTAGCCTCTGGGGGCAGCGGCTAATGTTCCGAGGCTTCCGATATAACCAGCGGATATCCGGATAGCAGATAATGGATATCCAAGCCAAGACTTCCTCCACTGTGCACTGGTCATAGTTTACAGTCTGATCAGCGACTTGAAACACAAAGGTGTTTTCAGTCCAGATACGAATGCAGATGAATTTTTAAAAAGCTAATAAAAGCTCATTCAATGGCAGACAATAGCCAGTGAGCTCTGACACCGCATTTCAGCCAGTGTGTTACGCTTCTTTTGTACTCTACACGTTCTGTTTACATGCAACCAAAGCCCGCTCAGATATCATTGGTTGATACTTGGACTTAGCCTGGGAACCAGACAAATCTATGAGCTCATGTTTCATTTGCTCTGGCAGATATGTCTGGCCACCCTCCTGTTCAGAGAGATTTCCACCTGTCCCACGGACAATCGCAACTGTTTATTCAGTATGGAGCAGGTTTGATACGACGACTGACAGAGGAGCCTCACAGGTCCGGATTTGGAAAGTCATGTCTGTAACGCCACAAGTTTTGGACACGGAGGTGAAAATGACCTAACTCAACATGCTTCCACGGAAATGCAGAAGGCGGCCATGCTAGCTAAAGATGGCAGCAATATCAGTGCGTTCTTTGTTACATTTACTGCAGAAAATTATAAAATCAAAGCAAGCGAGGCCTCAAACATGTACCATACGGTAAAACACAACTGGGAAGAACAAAAGTAGAGATGATTACAATGAATGTTTTAGGACCAAAGTCTGTGCAGGATATTTTGGATCATCTGTCCCCAACCGAAGATGAGCCAGCGTATTTTTCCATGGCCACATATGCTTTAAACAAGGGAAACAGAAAAATGTTTCCAGTGTGTGTTCAATATTTCTGTGTCTGAGGGAGTGTAGTGCAAGCTACTTGACTTTTATGAAGACAGTGATGAAACTGCGAATGGCATACATCAAGCTGTGATGAACTGTCTGGAAAAGCATGAGCTGGATTGGAAACGTCACAGCCTATGCAGCAGATAATGCCAGTGTCACCTTCGGAAAACACCACTCCGTTTACCAGTTACTGAGCAGCGCCAACAATCGCATTCTGAAAGCTAATTGCCCAGCGCACATAGCGCGTAACACCTACAAGCACGCCTGCGATCAGCTGTCAGTGGATATTGAGCTTATTGTTATGAAGATCTACAGACACTTCTCACTATCTGCCTCAGCGTCATGTTTGCACACGATGGCCCTCCCTTTATCCAGCTGTCGATCGTCTCCTCCAGAGCTGGCCATCTTTGATGTCATACTTCAGGTTGCTCGGGGAGACCTGTCCTGTGGCACTGAGGAGGATTTTTGAAGATGAGGAAAAAAACTGCAGCTGCTGAGATTTATCTGTGCCTTTTCCACAATGCGGGGTGTGTTTTTGACCAATTAAAAAAACTGGAGGAAACATAGTTCTGCATCACAGATGTGTCTGAAAGTTCAAAATGAAGATGCTTCAGCAGAAACAGGACAGCGAAAAATGTAATAATGAAACTGACACCTATGGGCCTTTACAAGGAGCTCTCTTTCACTGACTTGGAGCTCGTGGTGGTTATCCTCAAAATGATGGAGACAGTCACACTGGACCAACTCTATGAAGAGTTCTGTGCAATTCAGGAGGAAATACAGAAAGCCAGACAGAATACAACAGAATCCACAGATGAGAAGTGGGCTGCAATTTTCCAGAAAGAGGGAAAAGCGAACGTGATCACCATGCTCAGGATCATCTCATTTGTCCTCAGTGTGCCAGGCTTAAATGCCTTTGTGGAGAGGATTTTCTCTTTTAAATGGCCTTAAATGGTCAGACTCAAGAAACAGATGCAGCGCAGAGCTGATCAAAAATGAACTTCAAATATCAGTGAACTGTGACTTGTCATGTAAAGACTTCTCTCTGGCTGTGCAAAAGGACAAAAGACTGCTTGAGTCAGTCAAGAGCAGCAAAAAGTATCCCTGGAGAAAGTAAATTTGTTGAGTCATACTCCTCTTTTGCATTTGATTTTTTTTGCCCGTTTTTTTGCTGTAAAGGACCAGGTTGTGGTTTCTTTGAGGTTTATCCTTACAGTAAAGATTAAAGGGGATATACACATTTTCTGCATTTCCAATTGAATCAGAATATGAATATACACTGTATTTTGCACATCATACTCACACCACCATGGCACTGTGCACCTGTCACTTATTCAGTAGCGAGAAAGTCGGTAACCCTAACCGTAAGTGGGCCACAAATGACAAAGAGCCACATGTGATTTTGCTGTCCAAAGGAAAATAAATAAAAATGAGTCTCAGAGCTCTAAAGAGCGTCTGCAATATAATACATCTCGTCTATTGATTCCTGGACATCAGAGCTTTGTGTTTAAACAATAATTGATTTGTTTCCTCGCTGCGTTTCTGGATTCATTGATTTGAACACAGCAGCTGCTATTGTATGGTGCTAATCGGTTTTGGGGGTGGGTGGGGTGTTCGAAATGTCATTATGAGTGAAAAAATGGAGAAAGACGAGCTATTATAATAAAATTATATTACAGGGACTTTTTGATCAGTTGATGCTTCAATGGACTGTAAAAACCAATGGATATTGATGCTTTACGGGAAGACAGTTTAAAGTGGTGGCTGTAGATTTCTTTGTGGGCAGCTCAAGTTAAATTTTTTTCATGAGAGAAAAGACTATCAATGGTGATCAAGATCTTGATCAACTGATCTATGTTCAGTTGTTGGTCACAAGTCATCCTTGCATATTTATTGGCATGGCATTCATTCCATGTGAAGAAAAAATGATGTATGGTTCCTTCTTCAGTGCCCAAAATACATGCACAACATTGTCTTGTTATCATAAGATTATCATCTTATTATTCTTGGAGCAACAGGGGAGTCTTGAGCACTTGCAGGCCTGTTAACTAGTGAGGAGAGTTGAGAATAATTAGAAAAATGGCCAAACAAGTAATACACTGCCCGTCCAAAAAAAAAGTCGCCACCAAAGAAAAAGGTCATACACTCTAATATTTCGTTGGACCGCCTTTAGCTTTGATTACGGCACGCATTCGCTGTGGCATTGTTTCGATAAGCTTCTGCAATGTCACAAGATTTATTTCCATCCAGTGTTGCATTAATTTTTCACCAAGATCTTGCATTGATGATTGTAGAGTCTGACCGCTGCGCACAGCCTTCTCCAGCACATCCCAAAGATTCTCAATGGGGTTAAGGTCTGGACTCTGTGGTGGCCAATCCATGTGTGAAAATGATGTCTCATGCTTCCTGAACAAGTCTTTCCCTATTTGAGCCCGATGAATCCTTTCTTTGCTTGACGCCAATAATTTGACCCTTCGACCACAGGATATGTCTTCTGAAATGGTTGATTAAGAAATGAGAAGCTACTCACAACAGTTGCCAGCTGAAACATTTTCATCACTGCAGTAATTATACAATGGAAGGATCTGACCTATTTGCTTAGTTAAAGCCAGACGGTGACCTTTTTTTTGGACAGGCAGTGTATATTCAGTATGTTTAACACCATTCTTATTTTAGGAAATTACTCCACCTAATACTCCATAATATCTTGATAAATAATCAATGATTAATACCTTGATAAGCCCTATTTTATGGTGTGTGCTAAACATGTCACATGCATGCACATACGTGGAAGTGCACAGTAATGCTGTCAACTGCAGGGTTACTATCAAAAAAATTCCACTTCTACTACGACTACTACAGACAGTTAGTACTGTCGATAACATTTCATAGAGGCTAAATAATAAGAGCAATAGAAAAGTTCTGCTTCTCATATACAAGAATCACACATCACGGGAAAATATTAAAGCCGAACATTTGTTAAATATTGTTTATCAAACTTGTTTTTTTTTTACTACAGAGAAATAAAGAGACGTCTTACACTATTTAAGCCTTTTAATGTTTTTGCAGAGCCCGGTATCAGGTATCAACATTATCATCTCATCTTTATGAATGCAAAGAGTTCTTAAATCAAAATTAACTGACAGACATTTATGTTTACATGAGAGCACATAGAAACAGCTCTGTCTCTCTCTGTGTGTCGCTCCCTTTTTCCCTGTATGTGAATTATTACAATGGCGGGGAAAATAGAATTGGGGCCCAAAGTTCTATTTACAATCACAAAAAGCAAGCAGAACTAAGTGGCCTGTTCTGTCTGTCTGTCTGTCTGTCCCTCCATTCCATTTCAAAACTATGGACAGCATGGCTGACTTGTAGGTACACACAATAAACAAATGCACACATCATTGTGTTGATTAGACGTATTTCTGCTGTTATTATTCATTTAAGAATCCTTAATGTGCAGAAAATAAAACTTAAAAATGTCCCCCATATCTCAAAGAAAGCTTCCAGGGGAGCTCATGGGTTTTTTGGGGGAGCCGAGCTGAGTTACAGGGCAAATAAAGGGTTATTTAAGTGTAATGTTGAGGTGTCAGCTAATAGTTCTCTTGCTAACTTAGACAGCAGTGACTTGGAAGCTAATTTCCAGCTTCTACATTTTTCTTTCCACTTAACCGTCAACATAATCATTTAACCTGTGCTGTGGTAATTGCTTTACTGATGAGTTTGACATGAACCCGTATTTGCAGTCCAGCTTATATATTTATCCTTTGCTATTTAAGAATGCCACATTATAGTGTATGTCAGGCGGTAGACTGCCAGACCTTGACTAAATAGTGTTTCCACCTTGCGCGGTGCACACATTAAATGAAGGAACTTTGACATACTTGAAAGCAAGTGTGCCATTTAGTTTGAAGCTCACTTTTTTGATGATCAATTCTTAAGCTTAAAGAGTGCCTTCCGTGACACTGCAAATAAACTGAACATTAGAAGTCTCCCTCTGTCCCAATTTAATGCACACTTGAGTAACTTTTCTCCCTGCTTTTGCCGGTACTTTGTTCTTTCGTTTAAATTGGAGCATTTTCCATAGAGATCTGCCCTTCATTGAGTTGAGCTCTGAAAACATCCGCTGATTATCAAACAGCTTTGCAGTACGAAAAAATGAACCGACTTCTCCCAGGTTAACCTCCTGAAGCCCTGCAGCCTCACTGTGAGCCCATCACTCAGAGCTTAATTACCTGGAGAACATTTCACCAATTTTGTGAGCACGTATTGATCGGATGCAGAGATTTTTTAGATGCATGTCAAAAAGAAGTCTGACAGCCACAACAGTAATATTTAGGAAGAAGATGAATATACATATCTTAAGGACCAGGGATGGGGATGTAAACAGTGAAGTGATGGCAGCTGACAGGGAGGTTGTGGCCCTTGATGCAGGAATAAAGTGGGCTATACTTAGTGTATTCTAATTACTTGTTTTTCCCTATTCTGATGAGTTATAATGATACTGTTGCCATTTGAGTCTTAATCAGTGGAATAAGAAACATAGCACAAGCTTAATCTGGTTTCTAGAGAGTTCTAACCTCAGGAAGAAAGTTGAATGATTTCAGAATGAATGCAAGTTGTTTGCCCGTATGCTGATTAACCATTACACTCTGTTCCATCATTGCAGCTCAGGATACCATGGAGAGACTCTGTGAATGTTAAATATTTTTAGACTCATTCGGATTAAATAAATGTATTAGAAGTATGCCCACTGTTTTTTTATTGGAGAAATAATGTCCGCATACTGTTAAGTAGCACCCTGTAGATTATAAATACAACATTTGATCAGATATCAAGCATTGATGCAGCCAGGTGAAACTCATGTTTTGGTGCGGTGGGTCAGGTTGGACCTGTAATTCAGTGTGTGGTCAGTGATTTGGCAATAAAAGACACCTGTTGGCAATCTGTGCTGGCTATTTCAGGCTTTGTCTCCTGCACAAAGGGCTGACACGCTGCAGGTAGTGTGGCAATCCTGCTGTTGATGCCAGTAAAGTGAGTTTGGCTGTGTGCGGGTCTAGTTCGTCACCTGGTTTGGCATCACAGCAGCATGCCAAAATGGAGTTGACTGCGACAGGATGACGGATGGTTTTGCTGCATTGAGGGTAAAATTGTGTGTGATAATGTTGTGGCATTAACAAATTAAATTAATAAATTTGTAGGCATGCACAAGTAACGATACCAGCATCAGGTATCGATCCGCTGCTGTGCTTAAATACTCGTACTCATAAAAATACTCCGGTGCCACCACATCATATCATGTTACGAGAAGTAGCTGCTCCGACACAAGACATTTGCAAAAACATCTAAAGAACCAACACAATAAAGAGTTCAAGGAGTTTGTCAAGGCTTGCCTTTTTTTTCCTTGAACATGCCATCATTATCAGCGAGAGACTCATTGTCCTCAGTGTGATCTGCTAATGACTGCAGCGATATGCCCTAAAGTACTGTCCAACTTAAACTGTCGAGGGAAAAAAAGCTTCGGTCTACGTCTCTCTTTGGCAACTGTCCATAAAATTGGCTGATTCTAATTCAAATAGCTAAGTCATCTGAAAAAACAGACGCTGCAAGTCTGCAACCCTTTTTTCTTGGTTGTCCAAGTGTTTTTCAGTCAGTTCTGGCTGTGGATAGTAAGTTTGCTACAATTCCTCTTTGTATATTCTTCTTTATTCTCACGTTAATCTTCACCAAAACACCATGACAGTACAGTTCACCCTCTTGGGTTCACAGCAGGCTTAACACTCTACTTTTATAATCATATCTGTCCCTCCTAAACAATGGCAGGTAGGAACTAATTAACTCACAGGCAAGAGGGACACAAAGAAGCAACTTAAATACTACACGTGTAAACGTTTAATTAAAATAATAATGAAAGTGCTGTGGAGGATAATGAAATAATTATCTTATGTAGCAGTAAACTTAATTCTACAAGTTCATAATAATTGAGGGATTTTTCCAACTGAAACATATAATGTACACAGTAAACTGGAACACAAAATTACTTACAGTGACTTAATACAAAATAACCCAAAAAACGAATGGGCACAGTGATTACGGTTTCACTAGCAGCAGGAAACAGCAACAACATTTTGTAACATTTAGAAAGTGGCAAACAGCTGATGAAAATACAGCTGTAATGGCATTATTAAGCACTCGTGTCAGGACACGGAATCGGCAAGTACCCAAATGTAAGTACTTGTACTCCGTCTGAAATAAAAAGTGGTACCGGTGCATCCCTACAAATTCGTTCATAGGAGAAGCCAGTGTCAGGGAGATGTCTTGCCTTGACGCAACGGACAAGTCAAGTCAAATTTTTTTTGTATAACCCAAAATCACATTTTGCCTCAGGGGGCTTTTAACGGTCTGTGCTGGTGGATTGCTCGTACGAGGTACATGCATGTGTACATTTGGTGGGGGCTTTCATATGTACATATATACATATTTTGTATATTTTACAATTAATGTCACATGTTTATTTGTGCTTTTGGAGTCATGGGAGGAAATTTGACCAGGGATCTGCTATACAGCCAGTGGATTTTAAATATATTCTTTTTGCTTTGTTCTGTTTTGAAGAGTAGTTCTAAGTACTTAATTTTGTTTGGTTTAGTTTAATTTGCAGTTAGTCTGCCACTGCCTTGGTGGTTTTGTTTTTTTCCTTTTCCTTTTGTTGATTTGACCGCTCTATTTTGTGCCCACCCCATGTGGCTGTAATTGGTGTAGTGATTGTGAGCCCTCGCACTGGGCTGGCATGTTTGCCTTGCACCTCCAGTTAGTGGTTGTGTCAGATGGTGTGATTTTTAATGTCATGCAACCAGTTCTTTTGTGCTGAATATTTGTTTTTTCCTGGCAGAGCTACATTTTTGTGAATAATAAACATTTATATTTGAATATAAAATGCTACTTCCTAGTCGTATATACCTTAGCTGCATTTGAACCTGTTGGCTGTGGCACGGTGGGTGGGCTACATTAATTTGTTTTCTAAAAATGTACAAATGTCAAATGTTATCTAAGCATGGTTGTTTGGTGGGGTTGGAAAATGGTGAAGGTTGAGCAGAGGGTCATAAAGTTTGGGAAGAAATTAAGTGTGGGGTGTGATTTGGGTTGGTTTTCCTCTCACCAGAGGTCTCTACATTCATATTTACTGTGTGTACTGTGTGCAACTGTGACAAAAGCCTAGTAAACCGATAAAAAACACTTCAGAGTATTTCATCATACTGATGCAGACTGCCACTTTAAACAGAAATAACTGCTTTGCATGATGCTAATAGAATATGACTGTCCCTGAGCTGTATTTTCTGAAATCATACACGGCTATTCTGAATTTGAGGGCACAGGATATGTTTTTCTCTGGGTTGCTCCCAATGGCATGTTTCCATCGCTTTGGCTGCGATTGCTGCATTTCCCAGCAGCTGGGGATTGTAATGTGCTTATTCTGTGAAGACCAGATGCACAAGAATTCTGGAGTGAGTGCATAAACAGTCAACATCAACCTACTGTTGTCACTAAGGGAGTCGCTAATTGCAATGGACGTGCATCTTGTGTTGACAAGATGCATCAAAGGATCTGCAAAAGGCAGTTTTTGAACTATAATTCATACAAGCTGTCAGGTCAACAATTGAACAGAGAACACAAGCAGGACAAATACATTCTGCACAGCAAATTTCTGGTAAAATTGTTCATACAAATAGAAGTCTAATCCAGCTTTTTATCTATCAACATATTTTCCTTCTGTTGCTTTTTAAGTGCTGTCTATTTTACAGCTCGCTCATTTTTCAATGGTAAAAGCCTATTTTTTGTGCTATTCACATGGTCATAGTTTTAAGGTTGTACTAATGTATCCTGATGCATGGAAATTACACTAAAATACTTGAGTGCTGACATATAAATATGTATTTGGCCTTCCCTCTGACAAACATTTCTGTTTAAATACAGATCCCAACTTTGGAGGAAAAAATATTTCATCACAATTATTGGCCTATATATTATATCAACACTATTTTAAAGAAAAAAGACGAACATCCTGGCAAGGTTGTCATTATGTTTTTTTTGTTGTTGTTGTTTTTTTGAGGGAAGCTTTTGAAGAAATAATGTTCAATGGCACACAGAGATGCATATATTCAGGCTGGGCTGCTGCAAGGCTGTGGAATTACTCATAACCATAACTGAGCACACAAAGAAATGGGTGGTGCAAACAGAAACCCCAAGTATAGTGTTCTGGGCACTAGAACTGAACACTGGATTTAAAAAAGAACATAACAAAACATGTAATCTAGGCCTGGATTTAAAAAAATAAAAAAAATTCAAATCAATTTTCCTTTGAATAAAGAAGACCAATCTTTTAATACATTTTTTTTTAAACTATATTTTGTATCTTTTAATATCTTTTTATATTGTAGATTAATACTTGAGACATCAACATCATGAAATAAAGAATTATGTAGAATTATGTAATCAAAAAATGTGAAAAAGCAAAATGTGTTTGCTTATTTTGTATTGAAAATAAGAGTCTCACACAGTGTGCAAGAGTCTTTTTGCTTTTTATTGTGGACCCATACTCTTCCCCTACACACCTGTCAACCTACAGGTGTTCAAAAGTTTTTTACTTGTTGATATTTTAGATTCTTCAAAGAACGACCAAAGTCACATTTTGCTAAGATGACAGAGTGGCACACTCTTGGTATAATCTGAACAATTTCTCATGAAAAACAAAGAAAAAACAGTGAATAAGAAATGTGTCTGAACTTCGGATTGATAATGAGTCTGGGGTGGAGCTAGTTCCCCCTGAGTTAGTTATCTTGGTTACAATATTTGAATAGTTGGGGGAAACTTTGTAAATGTGGCTGCTAGCATTACAGACTTGGTTTTTAATAATGCACAAGGTTAGAAGGTTCCTTGTACCAATGCACAGCATTAGTTCCATAAGAATCTCTTTCGAATTAAAGCAGAATTGGTATCATAACTGAAATATCCCTAAAAGAATCTATACTGAATCAAATCGATAATCACACCTCACAGACATGTCACAATTGTCCTTCAACGGATGGTGGTTTGAAAAAAAAAGAAAAGAAAAAAAGCTCCTTTTTTTACACGATAAAGCTTTTATTCTATTTTACCTCCTACTTTTTCCAGTCTTTTTGCTCATGAGCAAGGACTTTCCAATTCCAGTTGTTAGTGTAGATAAGGAATTAATGTAATCAATCAATAACTAGAGACCATTTGGTTATCTAAACAGTGATCAACCCTCTCTACAGAAAATGCCTGGGTTAGCAGACCCTGAAAACCCACCAGTTTGTCTCGCTACTAAAATTAACAAATGTTATTTCCCTCTTCTTTCACTCTCTTCTACAAAAAAATATGGTCCTTCACTCCTATTTGATTCCTTTGAAATTAGACGGTTCTAAATAATGTTTCTGGATAGAAACTGTTCTGTTTTTTTCTCCCAACAAGTTATCAACAAGGCACGGATGAAAAATGTAAGGGTCTGGATCTTCAAGCACCAATATTTGGACATTAATTGGTCTACAAAATCTCTAGACATGTGACAAATGCTGATTACAAGCCACTGGAACCAAAGTTGATGTTTTGAGCTTATTTTACTGATCAACAATCCAAAACCCCCAGAGGTACTCAGTTGACATTGCGAAACAGAGAAAAAGCAGCAAAACCTCTAAAGTGTGTCAGTGTTTAAAAAAATATGCAATTTAAGCAAGAGAGAACTGATAAAATCCTTCTAATCTCGGTTCCTAAACATGCAGAGGAAAGAAAGTAGAGCTTGCAGAGTTAACTCATGTGAACACAGGAAAACGACAATCTATCACGAGGGCGTGGTCCAACAGCTCAACACCTTCTTTCTCAGCAGGGAGCCAGCTTGCTGTAGTGAAGCATACGTGACGATCTGTAGTGCACTTTCAAAGTGGTTATACTGAGGGTGATACAGCGTGCAGAAAAGGGTGCGAGAGGAATGTCTGCAGGCCAGCACCACCCCTGGAATTTGGTGAAACGGAGGCAAAGAGCCAGTATGGTTGTATTGCGTTTTATTGATCCTCTTATCTTTAATTACAGTTAATAAGATAAAATTAGGCAAATTGTTGTTGGCTGGAGAGTAAGGATTTAAATTACTGTTCACTGATTCAAGGCTGGGTACACACAAGATCCTGTACCATTAGTTCAGTAAAATGTTCACAGCACAGCCTCAATTATGAGATTACTGGCAGAATCTAATCATTTTCACTGCTTCCAATTATTAATATGTCGTATAATAAAGACTAAAATGGCATAGTACGACCAGACTGCTCTGTGTGTGACGAGGTCGTTCAGAATCCTTGGGTACCAAAGATTGGAAAATACAGTGAACTATACCATAGCTACTTAAGAGTTTTGAGCTGTCAAAGGTCCAGTCGAGGTAAGTGACCACTTAACAAAGTGCAGAGCTGAAACACCTGCAGGTATTTAATGGTGCTACTTCTTTCTTTCTTTTAATTTCAATTTTCAGGTATCATATGCAGTTTAAAATGACTTATTTCATGCCCAAATGAGTTTCTATCGTTAAAGTATTGATGTAATTATTTAAGCTCTTCCACTATGGTGTAATAGGTTTCTTACAATGCATTACAATCTCCCCTAGAAGTTTTGTGCAGCAAAAGTCACATAAAACTAAACCTGGAAATACAAAGATGTATATTTTTTCAGCTCTTTTTATTACAAACTATTTTCTTAACCGTTCTCAGCTTCATCATTTTTCACTAATTTGCTTTTAGCACAATTATTTTTAAAAATGTTGTACTGAATCAGGGACTGCAGCACGTTTGAGGCTAGCATGATCCAAGATCAAAGGGGAGGCAAGTTTTAACAAGGATCTATTAATTTGATGGACAGGATATTTATTTTTTTAATTTCTTTGACAGAAGCTAAAAACAAGCTTTAATTTAATTAAAATATTTTCACACATATTTCTGGATTGGGCTGGGAATGAGTCAACATGCAAAAGCAAAAAAAACAAAAAAACAAAACATGTGTGTGGATGGAGTTTGCAGTTGTTGTTGTTTTCTAGCCCGGATTAAATTCACTGACCAGTGCATGTAATATTAAAATCACCAGACTTCACAAAGAAATAAATCCCATCCAGATGAGTCTTGAATCTAAAAGTAGCTGTCAAAATTAATACTGTCATGCAGTTGTGGAAGAAGATCTTTTACTTAAAGCCAGTACACGGAGTTTTTAACTGGTTATGAAACAGTCTCAGTGTGAGCCTCTATATGACCTACATAAGAGACTGAGACCATCAGCGAGAAGATCGGCTATTTCTGTATGTTCATTCATTCATTCATTATCAGTAACCACTTATCATTGAAGGGTCGCAGGGGCTCTGGAGCCTATTCCGGTTGACACAGAGTGAGAGGCGAGGTACAATGTGGTCAGGTCACCAGTTCATCACAGGGCTGACCCTGTGTAGTTGTTCTTAATGCCTGTCAGAGTCTCCTTGAAATCAGATGAGAAGAGCCTGTCTTTACATTTTCCCAGGCACAAAGTTACACAAACAGAGTCGTATGTTAGCCAGTTGAAATACAATGGGAAGGACCATGGAACCATGGAGGAAACGCTACTGCTTTTGTCCACAGGGTTCTTGTTGTAGCTTTAATGAAAAATAGCACCATCATACTGCAAAAACACTCAAAAAGTAACGCTACCATATCATGGTATATTATCTTATTTTAGTGGTAGTATTTGAGTATGACATTACTATTAGAGCTGTAGCTGGTTGAGGTGGAGCTAATTAACTACCATAATTTATGTGCATTACTATAGTGTTACCCTTAACAATATATAATTTTACAATCCCAATTCCAAAAAAGCTGGGAAGTTGTGTAAAATGTCAATAAAAACAGAATGCAATGAACTGCAAAATCTTTTCAATCTATTTTCAAATGAATACAGTACAAAGACAAGAATTTAATGCTCAAACTGATTAACTTTATTGTTATTTATAAATATGCACTCATTCTGAATTTGATGCCTACAAGACGTTCCAAATAAGTTGGGACAGGAGCATGTTTACCACTGTGATACATCACCTTTTCTTTTAACAACACCCAGTAAGTGTTTAGGAACTAGTTGCTGAAGAGTGAAATTCTTTCTCACTCTTGCTTGATATACGACTTCAGGAGCTCAACAGTCTGAGGTCTCTGTTGTTGTTTTTTGCTCCACACATTTTCAATGGGAGACAGGTCTGGACTGCAGGCAGGTCAGTTTAGTACTTGAACTCCTTTACTTCGAAGCCACGCTGTTGTAACACATGCATAATGTGTCTTGACATTGTCCTGCTGAAATACGCAGCGACATCTCTGAAAAAGATGTCTGGATGGCAGTGCATCTCAGATGAGCTTGAGCCCAGAGAAGTCTGCAGTGTGTCTGGACTTTATTGATTTATGGCTTTCGCTTGCATGGTTTGCATGCATTTGGAGATGCAGCAACAAACCATGTTTGCTGACAAGCTTTCCAATGTTTCCCATGTAATATCCTTTATCATATATATTTAATATCTTGTCTTTGTATGGTATTCAACTGAATACAAGTTGAAAAGGATTTGCAAATCATTGCATTCTCTTTTTATTTTAATGGAATTGAAGTTGTAGAAAAACTGTGTAAAGTAGTAGCATAAATACAAACTAAAGTACAAGTACCTCAAATTCTACGAAAATAGAGTACTTGTGTAAATATACTTACCACCACTGCTGTCATGCCAATACAAGTTACAGCTCAGAATGGAAATTACAAAGACTCAAGGAGGGACATGCCAGTCCAAGTTGTAATGACTGAGCATATGTCTGTACATGCATCGTTGCTCATGATGCGATCAGTGAAATTAAACTTGGAGTCAACAGACATGATCAAATTGTCCCTAATGTGACAGGCTCATTCATCACCCAATGGCAGATATCTTTCTGTCGGTGCCTGCCTCTCAACCTGTTCTGCAGAGCTGCACTGATCGAAATATGAAAGTATTGTTTAGTGAAGACGCTGGGATTTTTCAACAAGCTCAGTGCAAAGCTTCATTTTGAAAAAGCTTCTTAATAGACGATGTCATGATTATGTCTCAGTTTTAGCTGGAGGCAAAACAAAGGAAAAACTGAAGGAAAACAATAAGTAGCAGGCCACATAAAATGTCATCTTTCTGTGTTGTTGGGTGCCAGAATCAAAGTAGTAATGATTAAAAATTAAAGTTTAATACATAACAGCTGCCACTGCCAGTCAAAAAAACAAACAAACAAAACAAATATAAAACAAAGAAAAAGACAACTATGGTTAAATACACTAAAATGAAAGCTGGGAGATGTGTTTGAGCCATGACAAGATAAACAAAATGAATTCACAAAACATCAAGAAAGGAAAAATTCTCACAACTATTTTTCTTATTAAAAGGAAAAATACAACCGATCACTTTTCTCTCTTTTACCGAACTGACAGAAACAAAATAAAACTCACTAAAACTGTATTGTCCAGTCGTTCTATTGTTCTTATCACTCGTCCTCATGGCTCAGCGCACCTTTCTCTGGCCAACAGCAGCATCCTGAGCTGTAGCAGCACCTGTCACTCTGCAGACCATTAACTTAGCAAAATAAAATGGCAAAAATTGCCCGCCAAAAGAACCAGACCCTGATGGAATCAGCCAGTCGCCATTGTTAGGGATGCACCAATCAACCAGCTGGTTTTCTGCGTGACTGACCCTGACCAGTAACTGGCTGGTCAGCATTACATATCCGATTCTGTGCCGGTCATATTCACACACATGCTCCACACAATGATCACATTATGTGCGCAGCAGACACACCGACTGTAAAATCACAACCACAACAACGCCTACAACAAGAGAGAGCAGTTAACGGTGTCCCCAGACAGCAATAAACTTTCTAGCTCTTCAGGCTAATGTTAGCCAGCGGCAGACTGGCCGAGGAATAAACAGCCTGCGTTGTCTTCTCTGAAGTCATCAGAATTAATTAAAATAATTAAAAAAAGGTAACAATAATAAAGACACCTCTACCAAAGATAAAGGTTCTAAGAGTGGAAACTATTTAATTGATGTGTATTTTAGACAGTAAAGCTTTGTAATGAAATGCTTATTCTTTTAGTGTATGTGCACATGTGAGTGTTGTGGGGGCTCAGCTCTCCTTAGATACAAGTCTTAATCAGAATTACCTCTGTAGCCTCTTTGTCTGAAATGAAGTTTGAGCTGGTTCATGACAAAAATGGGTCTTGATTATGGACTAGTGCAGTGGCTTTTGGCCTAGTTTGTGTTAGAGTTTTCCTTTGGAAAGTTTGTTTTGTGCCACATTTGACTGTGAAATCATCTCACTTGTGTAAATTGCTCGTTCATAACATGATGAAACATTTTCTCATCCAGACTCGTTTAACTTCTGCTTCCATTTTTCTCACTGCAAATGTTTACTAGAGCAACCTGTTGCACCGCGTCAGCCTCTGGTTTGTTTACATCTGCTTCCATACAAGATTATGAAATTGTGTCCCGCAAGATACTGTGAAATGTAGCGAGATTGTGTTCCTTCTAGTACACAATCTTAATATAATAAGGCATGGCTGTAATCTAGAGCACTTTTGGAGAAAATGTTAAATTATTTCATTGTCAGTGTTTTATTATGCACATCTAATTAATTTTACAAGGAAAGTTACAAAAATGTTTGTGAATGCTGTCAATTATAGTTCTTAGAAAGACTGAAAATACGAACCAGCAGGTCAGACCCTTAAAAAAAATTAGAATTGGACAAGAAAATTGGAATCGGTGAACCTCTAGTCATTGTATATTTGTTCAACCTCCCAACCCTATGGCAATTGAAGAGATGTTCACTCTATTGAGTGAGCGTGTATAGGTCAGCCAGTCTAAGACAAGATAAGACTAGATAAGATAAGATAAAACTTTATTGATCCCACACGGGGAAATTCACTTGTCACAGCAGCTCAAGTACAGATAGAAAGGAGAGAGTGACAATAGGATACTTAAGTTAAATTAAGTTAAATTAAGCTAAAAAAAAAAAAAAAAAAAAAAAAATAAATATATACATATCAGAATTTAAAAAAACAAATATAACAAAATATAAAAAATGTAAAGTACTAAATTGGCAGGGCTATACACACAAGACTATTTACAATACTGTATATACACCTTTCACTTGTACATATATATGGAAGAAATACGGATATATGGGCATTGGTATACTGACGGCTGCACAGGATAGTTGCGCGAATATACCTACGAATTGTAAAATACACGCATAGGTGTGTAGCATTAAAAATATTAAGCAATGTAAACTAGATGTTGCCTTGCAAAGGCAACATCTAGTTCCATTGGATAATGTGAACTAGTAAGTAAGTAACACTTGCAGTCGAGGAGAATGAGCGACCGGACATATTCAGAAAAACTTGGATTTTCTTCAGCCATTGTTGAAAAACAAGCCAACAAAAGTTTTCTGCCTCCACCTAAGCTCCATAAAAATAAATTCATAATGTTAACCAACAGAAAAGGGGTCGATATTCAGTCTTTCAGTTCCAATTACAAAAACCGTGGACAATAGAGAAAGCTTGTGTGTCTTCTAACATGTTATATCTGTATCTTAGGATTTGTTTTTGCGTGTAAATTAATGCTCTCTATGTACTTCAGTTTGCACTTCGGTTTGCGCCCTCTCTTGCCTAAAATTGCCACTTGAGGGACAAATAAAGTTTTGAACTGAAATGAATTGAAACATGATATAAATGATCAGTTTCTCCTATCAATTGTGACGGCAGAAGTGCCGACAAGGGAGCAATACAGATTTCATACACATTGCTATTTAATTAACTAATATTATTGATAATGTTATCTCATTTATTTGTGCGGGCCAATCTGGCACTCCTCCTTCCTACTCTTGTCTTCAACAGCCGTTAAAATCATTAGGAGCAAAATATGTATTAGTAAGCTAAACTGTAAAAGGGCTTTAAATTATTGAGCAGCCATACTGATCATTTCTGTACCACTCAGAAAATTATAGTCTGCCAGCATGCATTCAGTTTGTGCTGTGGAGATTAATTCCTAACTCAAACCAGGTGATGCACAGCTCCAAATAAACAATAGTTATCAAATAATTTACTTACACCCCTTATATCCTAATTAGGCATGTTTACTTTGGCAATAATCATTTTCAATTTCACGGCATTTTAACTTGAAGTTAATTAAAACACGGTTGTTCATTAGCATGGTTCCAGACCCTTCCCACCTGCACCATAATGCAATGCAAATAGGTAGCAGGGGGAAACTGAGGTGCTTTCACATTTCCTTCAAGGAAGTCTCCAATGAAATGGCCGGAACAGAAAGAGAAAACAAACAATTAAACCTAACTCCACAAATATCCGCACAGATGGCAAAAACACAGCCTGAATTATGCTCATTATTATGTGTTCATGAGAAAAACGTGGACAATAATGTGGCCCCGACACAAGTTTCTTTTTCTCTGCTGAGGAACCATGTCAATTCCTTCTGCATTGGAGCATTAAAATGCTAATTAGCATATTTTCAAAGCCCTAGTTCACCACTGCCCCCGTGTTACAACATCAGGCAGATGACAGGCAGGAGCAATCAGGTGCTTATCAACATTTTAAATGAAATACTCTCCAGAGGGCTGTGTTTGTCCAATGAAAAATAACCCAATTAAAAGAGGCTTGACAAATGACCTTTCTGAGGGTAAAAATAATGAGCAGAATAGTGCCCGGTAAACAGTCGTACTGCGAAACACAGAACACAAAGGTTCCATGACTTGAGGCAGCGCTGATGTTAGTTATGCTCTCGAATGGAGAGCCATGATACGAGCTCGCCGTAATAAAGCTTTTTCACAGCAGCCATTTTGACATTAAATAGTAGGATAAACACAGGTGTTAGCAATGATACTAATTAATGTGTCCTTCTGTTTGATGCAGCAGTGAGCCAACATGTACAATAGCAGCTCGATGGGCCTCATGCAAGAACATTTTCATATTCTTATCTCAACTTTCTCTTACTTCTTTAAGTTCAACGGACTTGTACGAGCGTGCCACATCAGAGTCACCCAACTTAATTGATCTGCTGTGTGTATTTGAGTGTACGTGCATGAGACTTAGCATAAGTAATGCCCCAATAACACCATATATGGCTAGGCTTCCTACCCCATATGTCAGAAAGTGTTCATTTACAAAAACAGTATCAAAGAGTAAAAAGACGCTACAAGTTTGGAGTTTGAAGTCCTGCTTTCGGAGATCCATTAAGGAAAGTTTATAAATTTAACTGTGTCAGCAATGGAACCTGCTAAAGGTAAGAAATGGGAGAAACGAGTCCTTCTTGCACAGTATTGTCACTGAAATTAAGAAGAAATGACTCAATAAACCAACTGGATCACTTCCTTTGGAGGTTTTCTGGGCCCATCCAACTGGGAGGAGACTCTGGCAAGGTTGGGAACACCTCGAGACCCCCAAGGAGGAGCTGGAAAGCACTGCTGGGGAAAGGGACGACTGGAATACCCTGCTCAGCCTGCTGCCACCATGAGTGGAAGGAAATGAATGGATGGTTCGATACACTCTTAGAAGTAATTAAAGTAAACATTTACCACCATTTAATTAAATTCATAGTTGCAAGACAAATATTCTAATATTCTTTAACTTAATATTGTGTGCAATTCAGATTCAAAGAAATCTAATTGGAGCAACTTATTTTTTTAAACGGTTGTCGCCTTAAAAATGTGTTCACAATTATGCGCAATCAAGTTTATAACACAACTTATTATTTTAAAAAGGTGGAAAAACTATTTGGAACAACTTAATTTTATGAGTTAACAACTTGAAAAATTTATACCATTTATAGTAAGTCGTAATTAAAAACCTTTGAACGTAGATGAAAAGCTAATTTCCCTGACTCAGTGTAGTTCTGTTTGAACTTAATGTCATTAGAAGTTGTCATAATTCAAAAAAGACTGATGCAAACTGTTTTTTTATTGTTGTAATTGAGCCAAAACATTTGTTTCTGGAGTGTTAAAAGAAATGTCTCGCCACAACGGGACGTTAAACAACTGCAGTAGGAGGATGATGTTGATGTTGCACTTTCTGGCACTGCAATGGAGAATTTTCACCTCGACAGCAACTTGTATGAACTGACATGTGAAGATAAGGCCAATACATGTTAGGCATACAGTGGGTCATAAGCTATTTAAATGAACAATGATAAGCTTTATGTGTAAATTTGGAATTATATTTTGAAATGCTGTCAAATAATGTTGACGACAACGTTGAATGCAACAAGTTCTCCTAATACAAACCACTAAAGATAAAGATATAGCAAAAGCTGCATATGAAAAGATTAATTAATAATTTCTGGTCGGTATTTCTTTCCCATCAAAGCCAGCACAGAATCTAACACCTTCCAAATGAACAGAAAACAGAAAACACAGTTAATTATATGTCAGATATACCTTTGTTAAGGTTTCTTAAAGCTGAGACCCTTTGCTTTTGGCAGAGCATCCAGAGTCACATTAAGTGCAAAATAGACTTGTCAGTATGAGGCCTTCCTACAGTGATGCAACACAGGCTATTACTTTCATCTCATAAAATTCAAAAGACAAGATACTTTTCACAGCTCACCTCGGAAAACCCAGACAATCCCAAGATAAGTTTCAGAACCATGAACTGTCTCGTTCTATTCTAACGAAGCCGCTTCTGCACAATCATGTCAGATTTTTTTTTTTTGCCCTTTATTTTTGATAGAGTTGCTAGGATCAGAGTAGTGAGTGTCTGAGTAGTCACAGACCATTAAGAAGTACAAAACAAAGACAAACGTTCAAAATCAAGCACACTACAGGATATAAAAGAATCAAAAGCAGACTAAAACAAAGAGAAAAAACAAAACAACAAAAAACATATCTTTCATTAACTTACTTTAGACAACTGATAGGGAAGTTATTTTCTGCATCGTTTACACCCAAGAAATATTTTTCATAATAAAATATTCTGGGTGCATGGTACTGTATATATTCAGCCCAGTATGACTGGAATCTGCTTACTTGCAGCTTTAAGGAAAATGTCAGCTTCTCCATAACATAAACATCCTTAATCATTTTATTAAATTCTCGTAACATAAGTGGTTCTGGCTGTAACCATTTTGTAGTTATGGCTTTTTTAGCTGCAGTCAAAAACATTTCAAATAAATACTTGGGTCTTCCTAAAATCATGTTTTTAGGTAATTGGCCAAAGTATAACACATCAAAACTATACATATGTCTAAATATATAATATATGTCTGTATATCCTGCCAAAATATGATATGATAATGACTATAGTATGCACAGAGCCATATTGTCTCCAGCATTTTAAGTCATCTCAGGTTTTCAAAAGTAATTAGCTTGTGAGCCTACCTCCTCTACAGTATGTATTTGTATGCATGGGTGCAAAAATGTCAGCCTCTGTAATGTTAGATGGTGTAATGTGGTGAGGAGCACGGATTAATATTTTCCAGAAAAATTAGATATTTCCTATCCTGGGAATAGAGGCTCGCTCTCCCTGGAAATGCACTTGTTTTTAAGGTATGATGTTGGTTAAACTGTCAAAACACATTGGTCATAACCTATTTCAGGCAAATATTGAACAAGGAGAATTGTGGATTCAAAACCTGACCACCTTAGTCTATTATCTGGTGGTATTAATAATTATTGAGGCAAAAGAACACCATTTTAACATAAACCAACTTTATAATAAACATAACATACACTGCGCGTGCTGCATGCCACTTGACTTTCGCCACAGTTGCGAGGATGAAATGCCACTGTCTGACTGAACACCGTCATCGAAGTGATATTTTACAATTCTTCACATTCTAAAAAACGAAATTGGTTAAAACAGGTTATTTGGTTATTTTTCAAGGTCTCTTTTCGAAGTTTGAGGTGAGACATTTTCTATTCACGCTCAGAGGCTGCTGCTCCTGCAACTTCAGCGGAAGATTGCTATGTTAGAAAAAGTCAGCCTAATTAATCAGTCGAAAATAAAAAGCAAAATTCATTGGTGTGAGATTTTGTACAGGTTCTTCAGGAACTTTTGGCCATTTTTCAGCAGTGAGGTATCTCACTAAAGTATGAATACAGTGTTCTTGAGGCGTTGGGCTTTCAGTTGGAATTTTGTCTGATATTCCAAATGTCACAGCAAACCTCAGTCCAGTGCATTTTATCCCTTGTTGAAAGGCAGCCCACACTTTGCATCCTAATTGTTTAATCTTTTGAAGTATTTCCACGCAGAGCTGGTGTCAGACAGACAGTCTAATATAGATGGTAGAGCCAAGAGTTACTGAACTAACTGCATTAACGTCCAGAAGTGTTTGAATTCCTGGCGTTTTGTGCATGTTAACTAATTAAAGTGCTTGGTGTGTTCAGCTGGTAATGCACAAGACGCACACTACGCCTCATCATGTAAATTAAATATGAAGAATATTATAGCATATGCTATGACTTTATTAGTGTTCCTTTCAAACACCAATGCAATGTATAAGTCCATAGCAATTTTACAACTGCTTTCCTCCACTCCGCCTTATGATTGGTGGGTCACTGCACCCCAATCTTTAACTTTGGGGGGACATAAAACCCAATGCCCCTCCGTAGATGGTTCCTATGCATGTATGTATGCTTAATCTGAATAAAATGTGATTTTAGTACTGCGGTGGAGTTCACTGCAGATTTATTTATTGTAATCCAATCCCATTTGAAATCTTCCTAATGAACTGTCTCCCCTCCTACAGCCGAGATAAAATGTGTTTCCGTGCATCCACAGAGAGCATTACCACAGTACACAAGACTAATCTAAAAACCAATGATCACTTATTTTCATTATTTCAGGTTACACGTATCCTGTTACATGATAGCATTAATGTTCACCTTCATGTCGTTGTTTCTGTTGATCGTGGCTGTATGTGGCCGACCTCTGTGTGTTTGTCTGCTGCTCTGACAAACAGTCAAGGTTGCGCTTGGGTTTACATGATGACAGCACTGTGATATGTTTCTTCTGTATGTAGCAGCCATGCACGGCGTCAGTGTCTTCATTAACCAGGCGAAGGAACCCTACTTCCCTCTGAGGCAAGTCTTGTTCACAGTGTGAAGAGTGGGGGTGGGGGACCTCTGGTGTTTCACAACCCATGGCTTCACAGACCATGCTCCCTGATTGATGTTTTTATAAGTAAGACCTTGCACTGCTTTCCCCTCGGGCCGCGCCTGTGCTTCCTGGTATCAATCACATATCATTTCCATTCTTGCTCCGTCGCCTGACAGAAATACTGTAAAGGTGATCTATGTGTGTGTGTGTTAAGTAATTATTAAGTGTCCAGCTACACTAATAAATCATTCACATCATAGCAACACCCCTCCTTCTAACCTCTCTCTTTTGCCCCATTCCCCACTTGCCTCTTTACATTTTCTCTCCTGCTTTCTGAAACAACATCAAAGCTGCAAAGTAGCAGCCATGGCGCGGTCCATTTCTCCTTCTCTGGAGTACAGTTAGTTTCCAGAGGACTTTTAATTGCAGTGAAACAGCCTGAGTGAGGGAGGACGTGCCGATCGGACATGTTAGGAGGCCTTGGACTTCTGTGGCGTTAATGAGATGGCTGCCATCAATCAAAAGCTGGGGGAGATGACTGTAAATAAGGCTGTGATCATGGGAGGTGTGCGGTTAACGGGCAGGGTTTCTGGCCCAATTTGCTCCTTCACGTTTGACTTATGTAAACATGTGTCAAAGGATTAACAGAGGTCAGAGGTCAAGGATCGGGGCAAAGCTGGGACAGATGATTTCCTCATACAACATCATGCCCCAGCAGCTTTGGAGAGAACCAAGAGATATAGAGATGTTGTCGAAGTTGACCCACATGAAAAAGACAAGATGGATCCGGTGATACAGTATGTAGGCCATGGTCATCTTCAGACACATGTTAGATTTATTAAATAATTGAATTTGCTGGATTCCAAAGATAGTTTCCATCCATGATGTTGCTTGCTCCTTAATGGAGGACATAAGCCGTAGTTAGCTATGATTCATGTTGGTTAAAATGGATTTTAATGGTGACCCAGTTTCACTGATAAAAAAGAAAGTACGTCAATAAAAATTACTTAAACTAGTCCTGCAGCATAATAAACTTTCTGCTGTCATACTGTGTCTTCAGTATGGTCCCAACAGTCATATTTGTGCCAAAATAAAGATAAATACACTGCTTCTATTTCAAACTTCTTAAAACCTTCTTGAGCTCACAAGTAGCTGTGCGTGTTGTGCACTTTAGGGCATCCACTTGCTGCTCTCCTATTGCTCTGGGGTTCTGACAGCAGCCACCATGTGTGAAAGACAAAGCTACAAGCATTTTAAAGTCCCCTTTAAAGCCTACAGGTGGTGAGTGTTTGATACCCAGAATATTTTTGGTGGAGTGTCGTCAACTGATCCATGTTACTCTTATTCTTCTTTGCTGATTCTGTACAATTTTGCTGATAACCTTTCAAAGAGTGACAGAATTTAAGTTTAACCACACCCCAGGTCTGAGTTTAACTCACTGGGGATGCACAATTTGGTAAAACAGTCATATTTGATTATTTTGACTGAAATTGCAATATGCGATACGATTATTGGAAATGATCAGTTTTGCATTACAATCTTTATGTTCACTGGAAATACATACAACTAACACATTTTTCCTTTTACAAAATATTGCAGTTTGGTTCTGGCGCTGCGATTTGGATATTGTACTTGCAATTGGATTGCAATTAACTGTGAAGCCCTCACTGCATAATTTTTAAACAAGCTAAAATGAACAGAAGGGGTTGAAGATTGGGGTGGGTGGGGGCTCACAGGACAACCACTGTAGGAGGTGTGGCTATGACAGTGACCACAGAGACTGATCATCTGAAATTTCTGTGTTGTAGCAAGCCGAGTGAATGCTAGCAGCTCGGAGAGGGGGATCCCTTCATTGCGTATGTGTTGTCAGGGTGCTCATGGGATGGAATGCAGTCCGGCACTGCTTCTACAGCTGCCAAAAGCACCAATAGTAGAGGATTAGCGAAAAATAGTGTTATCTCCAGTTAATGACGGGTCTCGATCAGCATATAGTGTTATTTGAAAATTAGAGCTGTTTCACAGACTCTCACTCAAGGGTAGGGAGTGAAACATTTGGGAGTTGGGCTGGGGGGGAGGTGGATGGTCCATCTCTGATTAACCTTCTTTTATTTAATATAAATTTTATGATGTAGAGGGCCCCCCAAACAGTCGGCTCTATCTCAGTATTAGCCTTGAAAGGCTCAGGATGATTTAAAACAGTGGGTGGCATTTTGAGCCATTTTCAATCCATGAAATGCTTTTTCGTAATATTCTATAAATTTGTTAAGAAATGTCGATATTAACACCAGTACTGATGTGTTTTATCACAGTACAGTAATATAATTTAGTTTACAGCACAAGAGTTTGCAATAACCCTTCAAGAACAGCTTCTGAAAAGAAGCAAAGTCTGTTTGATTCAGCAACCTTAACTTGCTACAGTTTTTCAATTCTTTACACTTTGTGAGTTTGTTTTATTTATTGGACATAGCGTACTTACGTAGTGTACGTAACGGGGTGAACTTGCCACTCACACACATCTCCCAGCTGGAGGAGGTGGTGGGATAAATATATCAACAGTGGCTTGTTGTAAAATTTGAACATACCATCCAACCCTTCTTCTTAGTGAGATTAGTTAAAGGCATAATATGCAATATTTTCCTTAAACAAATGTATAGTCATATAAAAATAATCCTTTTTATAGTCACTTATGCCCCATTTGAAGTGTGTGGTGGTGTCTGTATACCCTGCCTTCTGCCTGTATTTCCCTTATCTATTATTTTGCTGTGCTCTGGACACTTTACCAACCCAAATCATCAGTATTTGACGTTCTGAGAATGAGACTCAACAATCACCTATCTTTTTGGTGCATTTACAAACAGCTCAGACAAACCCTTCTGAATGTGTTTTGCTAAAGGAATAATTCATTCAGTTTTATGGAACAGAGTGCTGCGTCATATGTTAAGGCCCATCATACGATAATGCTTTACTGACATAATTCTTTTAAATGCACACAGCGCACATTTTGTAGCATGACAGAACAGACCTGCTATATGTGTGTAACTACATTTGCTGTATGTTGGGCTTGGAGAGCAGCTGAGTGCACAGCAGCACCGTGGCTGAATGGATCCAGTAGACACAGACACATGACTGCAGCTGCTGTTTTGATGACATGCTGCGTTTTGCTACAGAGACAACGCGTTATACTCGTACCTTTGTTAACAAAGTTGTGACTTAATCACAACTAATGAGTTTGTCACTTTGATACCAATATTAAAAGCAGAATCTGAGGCAAAGTAACCAGGGAACAAATATAAAATATATGAAGGCCACCCACCAGTCTGACGCAGGAGTATAAAACACTACGTGACAGTTTTCTGTTTCCACCAGTGTTGCCAGATTCACTGTCGACCCACAGGTCGACCAGCCCACAGAGGAAAACCCACAACTCCAGATGGCCGGCCCACCCCTGCCGTCAGATCATCATTGACTGCTTTTATAGCTAACTTTGATCACAGTTAATGAGTGACAAATTACCTTCTAACTTTCCTGTTCATTTGTTGATGGATAGCAGTCTGATCTGAGAGAATCAAAGAAAGACACCAGTGTTGCAGAGTGAACAGCTTCAACACAACTGAGACACTCGACAGAAAGGAGCAAAAAAGGGACACGTGTGACTAAAGGCCTATTATACCATATTTTCACCAAAAAAGCATGTAAAAAGGTGTTTTTTAAATGTAGCTAAACCTAAATAAAATAACCAACCCTTTTCCTATTGCTAGGAGGTCTGTTTGCCTTTCTGTTGTCTGGAAAGACCAGACTCAGAGAGTGTGCAGGAGAGCAGAGAGAAAGACGTTCTTAAAAGTCTCTTTGCTTTCAGCTCTCAGTTCTTTTGTAGCTTCTAACTGAATCTCTGTCATCTGAAGTTCAGTTTCTCTGCTGTGTCGCTGTTTGCACCTTGAGGTATCTGCTTTATTTTACTGTTTCACGTTCACTTTCAGCTCTATAGGAATTGTTTTAAGTTACTGTAGATTTCCTGAGTTTGCTGCTTTATAATTAAAGCTTTTAGATGACAAAATAACAGGGAACTTTTATTGTGAAGAATTTATGGGAAATGAAATGTGCACCCACCGTTTTACAGCCACTCGACTCAAAACAGACTCATCATAAGATAAATACAGTTACATCTAAATACTGTAAAGAGGGTGCAAACGCCATTGTCCTGGGCTGACGCACAAAGTCAAATAAAGTCCAGCCAAGCAGCATATGCGTATGAAAAAGGAGCAAAACAGCTGTGGTATTTACTGACAGAAGTGACAAGCCTTCACTGCCTTGGGCAAGGGGCAAAAATTCACGTGTCAACCCAGGTGTCACGTTTCCATCACTGCCGATCGGAACTGAAGCCGATAAATACCTTGGCCTGGGAGTGAATGCCAACTGTACCGTTTCCCATTGAAGAAAAAATCCAGATGTTAGTGGGAGGGGGTTTGTCTCTTGTAAAACTTAAGTGTCATCAGCCCAATAATTTTGTCATGGATGCAAACAAGCAAAGCCATGAGATCATTTTTGAACAAATTTTGCAAACCCAGATCATCATTTATAGTTGTGGCAGGCTAACTTGATTAAATACATTCTATATGGGGAAAGAGGCCGATATTTAAAATGTGCTATATGAAAGTGTTGAGTTTGTGTACAGATGTGTTTGAATTTTGAGAGCTCTTGCCCCCGCTGACACCTTGCCTGCCCTGCACACCAGGTGGCCTTCCCCTTCCTGCAAGCATGCTTGTTAACCACCTAGATGAGCTACCGATAGTGGCCTTTGAGGTTTGCTTTACCTAGGTCCCCACCCCCAGTGATGTGTGCATTATACAACATAAACAAACTGCAGTAAAGCAATTCCTTATTTGCCTAAAGGACTCATGATAAGGTGCCCCAAAATTTCCACATACTTGGGAGAAAATCTGGAGATATGAGGGCACTATTGTGTGGTATAATAACATTAGAGTTAAAAATAAGAATGTTTCTTACAAGAAAAAATGATAGAAAAGGCATCTGTAAACAGCTTTTCTGTGCAAAAATCAATAAAATATTAACCGATTAAGTGTGCATTACCTCCCAGCTACAGCTTCTGCTACTGAATAAAACACAATGACAATGTGACTTGTTGAGATAATTACACATTACTCTTCAGATGGGCTGTTTTCAGAAGAGCTTGGGAATCTAAGTGAGGTGATAAGGTCACAGGAGAAGGGCTCTGTAACATGCATTAACATGTCTACAATAAAGCGATCACTGTATATGCAAGCCCGAGGGTTCAGAAGGTCACTGACTTCAAGACTCAGTATGCAAGCATGCTATTTCTAATGCAAATTAGCTGCAAAATGACTCCTTTTGATTTTATGTACTGGAATAAAAAGGAAAAGAGATCAGAATGTTTAATAACACTTTGCATAAAGTAGGTTTTTTCCTCCCTTCATTTTGGAGGTGTATACGATCATCACTGCTCTAGCTATTTCAAACATCAATGCAAATGTTAGATTGTTTACACTATTAATAACAGAATTTCTTGGCAATAGATAATATACAGCAGGGCCATTAGAGGAGGTTCTCATATATCGGAAATGATTGCAGAAATTTGTCTTGATGTGAAGCACAAACCTTCAAATAAGAATACAAATTGCATAAAATACATACAGTAATCTGCAACACAGCTCAGATAAGATACCGACTGCGGGAATGGTTTTAATATTCAAACAGTGTTCATGATATTTTCCAAATGTATTCCAATTCCAAATCTGTGAGAGGCAGGCATCGTGGATGTCTGTTTACTTTAATATGTACATAAATGCAGTAAGTTTAATTACTGTAGCTCCGTGTGAAACTCTCCCGTCAACTGACCATCACTTAGAAGAGGCAGTTAAATAGATCTCTGCAGCTTCTTGATCAAAGTGTTTGTATTAGATTAAAGTTTATGCACTAAAACACTCCTTTGGATCACACAGAAAATGTTGAATGATGGCCTTGTTGTTTTAGTCTACAACTTTTCTGAGATTTCAACTGAACAACAAAAACAATTAGTATGAAAGCCACTGTGGAGGCCTGTCTCTCTAGTGAATAAGTGCCATCAGTCATGATCTGATGCAGAAAACCATTTCCAGTCCATTATTTCTCTTGCTTACTGCCTCTACTACTAAGACTATAGTCTCTACCTTCACTCACATGAGAAGGCCTGAGCACCAAACCAAGGATATAAATCTACTGCTGAGCTGTGGCAGACGAGGTGAGCGATGTGATACTAATAACACAGAGGACTGAGAACAGGTAATGGTGGAAAGTTTTTCCAACAGTTTGGCTTCATCAGTCTTATCTCCTGTTTTTTTGTAGACATCAAAGTTACACAAAATTGCTCTGTTCTCAGAACTTCTACTGTTAAAGGAGAAATCTGTAATATATTTACTGTAATAAATCATAAAATGACCATGAACATTAACATTAAAAGGAGCAATATGTAGCAACTGTGCATCAAAAATGAGTACTGCAGTCCAAATAGCAAGTTGGAGCCACAGACTGCAGGTTGAAATCTACTTAATATACCATGGTCTATGGTTGAAGCGATTTGATTTCCCCACCTCCTCCTCCCCAGACTTGAGGAAGCTCAGGCAGGCAGAAGGCAGGTAGTCACTTGACTTCAGCTCTAGAGTGTGTATTTTCAGAGCAGTGGGTTTTTGTAGCAGGTTTTCAACCTATTTAACCTGCTGAACCCGTTTTTGGACATGCAATTGGTGTGTATTGCTTCTTTAACAGTGGGATGTATGGCACAGCTTGTGACTCACACATTATGTTTTCACTGTATTTTTTTTTTTTTAAGATAATCTGATAATCTATTCAGCTATTTTTACGCTTCTATTTACTTACTTCAGACACACAGTCACTTCCCTTCCAAGGGATCATGCTTTTAATTTAAATGACTTCAAACACTCAGTGGGCTTTATTTATAAATCATTTGCATGCTCAGATTTAATCTTTACTTCATACCCACAAACTAAGACCTTTTGAAAGTAATTAATTTTTTGTCAGAAATGTTCAATGTGTGGATTGGGGTTATTATTTAACTGAAATGTTTTTATTAAGTTTTGCAGCAAGTTCTTGGCCATTGAATAGTAAATAATGTATAATTGAGGTTTGGGAAATACAAATCATAAAATATTCTAGTAGTGTTACTGCTTTCAAGATTTTTTTGTATTTTTAAGACTGTTTGTCAAAAGTCCAGACTCTGCAATAACAGATCTGATGCACTCCTCAGTTTCACTTGTTTAAGAACTGACCGTCCCCTCCCATGGCCGCTCCATCCCTGACAGCTGACAGATGTTTTATGGTTTCTTGTTTCAAATCAAACTACTTCTTTAAAACTTCCATAAATGCAGTTTGAGCTGATATTACAATGATGACCAGTTCCCAGACACTGTTTGTGTGCACAGTTGTTGCTGCTGATGCACCTCCAGTGTGTTTGTTTTGTTTTTGTGTGTTTTATTTGGTCTCATATATTCTGATGTTTCATTTTCACTTTGCAGAGGAGGCTGGGGAACGCTGCCCTCACAGGATTAATTTGCCATTTTGGTTTCAGTGGATACTTGATTATGATTGGCTGCAGGGTGTCTATTAATTCCTGATAATGGACACCTACTAAGTAGTTCCAATGAAAATGTCTATTCGCCGTTCTAAATTAATACACTGGAATGAGTAACCAACAGGGACGCAGTCAAAGCCTCTGTTTAGCCTACAAAATACTGCAGCACTGCGAGAATGAAGTGTCTCATCCTCTGATCACCACAGGATGGCGACTGTAACACACAAGCTGCATGAAGTACAGTTTTGCTGGTACTTTGTATCACATTAATGATCATCTTACATCCCATTCACTATTCAACTTGCTACTTTAAGCTGCGACTAGTCTTGCGTAGCCAGACTATCTCCACACTGCTTTTAGTGCAGCCCATACTCATCAGAAAAATGTCGTAAATGTAAGCACCTTTTTCCGTCTGACATGTCTGCATATTATTAGGCTTTGCCCCCTAGTGGACATAGCAGGTATGACAGGATAAGTATAAGGAGCGAGAAAATCTGGTCTAAACAAGCACAGGATTTCACCCAAGAGCCCAGAGTTCATGTCCTGTGTGCAAGAAAGTACAGCTAACTTAAAAACGAAAGTGATCTTTTCATATGTTCACCTCATGTTCCAGACATTGGGTTCTCTTACTTCCCTGCTCTTTAAGTTTGTGGACAAATTCAAGAAAGAAAGTAAGAAAAAATATGTGAATTAGTCTCAGTGTCATAGGCTCCCATTTCATCCTTTCAGCTGGTTAGTAGATGTGGACAGGTGGGTGTTTTAAGCCACACAACAGGCTGTGTTGCTTTTTCTGCTGGCTCCAAGGTCATAGTTCAGGCTTTTCTCAGCATGACCCCACTCATGTAGCTGTGACTGCGCTGCTCTCTGAAGCATGTGGCTGGATGTGATGCCAGTGTGTACCATTTCTACATGGTAGCTCCTGCTGATGAGGCCTTGGCTATCTGTACTTGGCTCCTGCTTACCGCTGATGCCTCCATGACCCCTTCGTCTTCATTAACATTAAGATGATATCCACCCTTTACACACAAACACACTATTCCCTCTCCACTCTGCATCCTCCTCTCCTCACCCCATGCACTTCTGTCTGCAGGAAAAAACGAAGAAGCATTGATTTTCTAAAGCTGCCGTCTGATGTAGAATGATTTAGCAGCCCCCACGCCCCTCCCTTGGTATGAACTCTACCTATGAGCCTGTCCAGAGCAGGGCAGGGCTGAATAACTCAGACTCACTGATGGATTTGGATGAGACCTTGTCCGCCCTCCTGTCTCCATAGCAGCGGTAATGATGGCAGCAGAGCCAGTTATAGTGCACACCATGCAGACGGCCATCCATATAGATAAGAGGAACAAATCACAGCTAGTGTCTTTCAGTGTAAATTAGCGTCCATCCCCTTGAATTACTGAGCCAACCTGCGCCTTATCTGCCATTATCAACACACCATGAGCACAAAGTCTGGTTCAACTAAAGCAACAAAATACAATTGGTCTATCATCTAACCAGGAGTGTAATCTGATACCAAGTTAGCAGCCCCTCTAGGTTTCTACCACTGCTGGGACAGCGGCAAACAGGCTGGATTCACACATGCAATTTCAACATGTTACAGTTGTAACACATTTTCTCTAGCTGTGTAAATGTTATCATGACATCATCATATTAGCATGTGGCCAGTGTAGTAGTAAACATCCCTGAGAAATACTAACAGGATTCATCCACTCTGCAGGGAATGGTGCTTAGAAAACCACTTTAACACAAATAGGACCCTGGGGTATTTTTCTAATAAAAAGTTGTGTTTATATTTTGTGGAGCTTCAGTCCACACAGTTGTCTGCATGTATCCGTTCCTCGTCAGCTGGCATAGTTTTCATGTCATACGTGGTACGTCTGGTCTGTAAGGAACGCTAATGCATTTGTGCGACCAGCGGCACATTTGTAACACAGGGTCAGTGCACACTTACACAGGGTTACCACAAAAAGCACAAGCTGCATTGCTCAAAAGGGTACTCTATGATCAGTCAGATGACACTCAACTACATTGTAGTATAGTATTTTTACAACTTCTGTCAATCCAATTTGCTAACTATTTATGTGTAATTAATCTACGTACTAACAAGGAAGGACACAAACGCTCCAACTGGTATAGCCGGTAAGATTTAATTATTAAAATCATTATATTTTACACATTATCTGATCACACCCTGGTTATGAAATCAATGTACTCGAGGCCTGCGGGCCAAATGCAGCCTGGCACCTCATTTCACGTGGCCTGCAAGAGCTTGCAAAGAATATAGCTCACTAAATAAATACAAATCTATGCTGCATTATGTAAGTACTGCATCTAAACTGCAGCAGATACTGTCAAAATATCATGGAGCCATTTCCAGCAGTGGCATTCTTGCCAAGTTTGTGCGGCTAGTAATGTTAGCAGCCAAGAAAAAGCTCAAATTTAACAAATATACATTTCGGATTGTAAACTTTGCTTGTAGATTACACGAACTGAAACAACACTTACTGATATTTTGACTTTATCACTTATAGTGTTTTGAATATTTAATTTCTCAATAAATTGTATAATAGTTGTACACTTGAATGCCTGCCATTCTTTTTCCAAGACCTTTGCTCCCGGGCTAGTTATTAGTTTTTACTAAAACCAAAACTAATCAAATGCAGAGGCAATTATGTAATGTGATAACCCTTTGAGGGAAACCATAATGTTGATGTGGCCCAGGATCAAATGGAGTTTAACATCCCTGCTTTGCATTAACAGCTGATAATGACTTTTGGATAGGGAGGTTTGTATTGACAGAGCAGTGCAGACAGATTATACTGTGAATAGCGCAGTTGGGTATCTTTTCTACTGAGCATGTGAAGTTCCTCACAATTGCAGCACTTTAAACATCAAGCTCAAGAGGCTGTAGGACAGAATGTCAAGAATAAACATGCTGCAAATACATCAGCTTAATCTATACATCAAAGTTCTTAATTCTTCTTTTTGGGGGTCACATTTACAACGGTCTTGCAAAAGGAGAATGGCCTGGAAAAATATCATAATGGCCCTGCATGCTTAAGCTGTTAGGACTTTATCCCTTTAGCTGTTCAACACACACCTAAACACCAACCAAAGGTGGGTGTATGGTGATTTTCCAGTTTAAACACAAGGGAAGAGGGAGGAAGCCTTAGAAATAGGCTGTATTCTTCAGCAGTTTAACATTCTGGGCATGCAGCAGCACAGACATGAGAGAGAGGGGCTCAAAAGGTTTAGTTTGGGTTGCAGAATGAAACAGCTTCGCGGTGTGTATATATATAGTAATATAAATGTTGAGGTTGCTCTGTAATAATTAGAGAGAGGACGGTTCAGTAGGTTTAATAATATTTTCCAAATCAATTTAGCATGGCTATAAATGAAGCTGACTGCAAGACAGACAATAAGTCGTGCAAACCTCATTAGGCTTTCCTTTTGTGAGTGTGCGTCTGCAGTAGTTATTGCATTTAACTATAATACAGATTATGTGATAATGGCTTATTAAATTCAAAGTTCACTGTGGTCGTGGAAATTAATTTCAAGCAGGGAGCATACCTTTCTGTAACATTTAGGTATGCAAGACTTCCTTGATTGCATGACAAACAGAATTACCCCAGCAGATAAGCTAATATAAAATACCAACACTGCGTTATTATATATATTTTTTTATTGTAATGCTGAGGGTGGCTGTTGAGTGAGGTCCAAAACACTTCAAGCTTTATCAGTAAATGTTAACTTTATATAAGAAATTCATTAATATAGAGTGCAGAACTGTTTGTTGTAACCATTTCTTGTCTTTAATGAAAAGACTGAATTTCAAATTATGCTGAATGCTTCCTGCATGTGCTTCAAACAGCATATAGTTGTTACTGAACTGGTTTCTCAGAGGCTGAAACTTTTACCAGTGTGTTTTCCACTCACCATCTCATTTTTTTTTTTTTTTGTTTGAACTGTGCAGAGTCTGACTGAAAATCATGTGTTTATACCCTTCAAGGTCAAATTAGGAGTCTGCCCATCTTTACCCTTCCACTGAACATTCTGCAACACCATTTCTTTTGTAAACACTATAATCAACAATTATTGCGCAATCCTTTACGTAGAGTTTTGCTTTTCATGAGGGCCATATCAGGATAGGACGGGGTGAGCGAGCCTGTTATCATAACTCTTCAAATTACAGTAGTTTCATCAAAACATTTGGAGAGCAGACTACAGTCTATGCAGATATGCCAAACTTTAAGACATCAGGGCAAGTAAAGCCTTTGCTGAGCTCCACTTAGAATGTAAACAGTTTTACGACCAAGTTAGACAGCTGGAGATCTGCATTCGTAGGAATTTCAAACCAGTCACAGTCTCAACAGCTGTACCCTCAATTGTTCACCCACACCAGTGAGTGGCTCACATTCTGCTCCTTAAAATCAATAATAATCCATTTGGTTTTGTCTACACTTAAGGACAAATTGTTATCTCTGCATCACAGTGAAAGTTCTCTCACCTCTGTCCTATTTTCCTCCATATTGTTGTCAGAGGTCAGACAAATCACTGTTGTATCATCTGTCAAATTGAGCACAGTACTATAGAGTACCTCAGGGTAAAGGACAAAGGCAACATGCCTGTGGTGTGCCTGTGTTAAGGATGATAATGGATGAATGATTTCCTCCCAACCTCACTGTTCTGACTCTGCCACTTAAAAAATCATATGACCAAACACAGATGGAGTGACATAAGTGCAAATCTCTGAGTATAAACAGCAGTTTTAAACTGACTAATACCATTGTGCCAATAGCTTTGTTGGCACAATGGTATTAAAGGCAGAGCTAAAATCAATGGGCTGAAAGCATTCCTCCCGTCAAGGTGTTAAGAGTGGTGAAAAGAACAAGAAAACTGCATCCTCAACTGACCCATGTCATAATTTTTTATTATCACCAGTTGACAAACAAGCTGCTGATTCATCTAAAGGGCCAACTCTTGATTCTTGATCGTGATTGATACCAATACCAAGTTTATTATCTTGATACTCAACACCAAAACAATACTTGAGACTGAGAGAATACTGGTTCAGAAACAGAACATCCAAAAGGGTCAACCCTGGACCAAAGTATGAGACCCGCAGAGTGTACAAAATAACATTTTAAATTATTTTAGACCTGCCCTAGACAATGCTCATGTAATTTTACAATACTATACTATACTGGTGATTCTGTCTGACACTATAGGGATACCATAGTTTATAAGTGACATGGATCTAGTACTAGCAGGCCTGTGCTGTGCAGCTATTAATCATTTTACAAAACGCTAAAATCAAACCCCCACATAACTAAGGCATAATAGAGTGTGGCAGACAACACTGTATAAAGTTCAAAATATGCAACTTGAGCAGAAAAACTCACAAGTGTCGCGGGACTTTGTACAGTGCGGAGCAAAGAGACAGCCACCACCCACTGACAGACGGCTGCTGAGAGCCGAGGAGCTCTGGAGAAAAGAGCCGAGGTAGGCGCCCCCAAGAGAGCCTCTTGAGGAATAAACACTGCAAGTCACATCTGATTCTGCACTGATCCGATGTACTTTACTTCATAGGCTTGGGGAAAAAAATTCTTACCTTCCTTACATTTTTATGGGGTATTCGCGGTTTTTGTGTGAAACTTAAAATAGCTCAACTTGACTGTACTCCACTGTACTGTAGTACTCTAATGTAGGTGGAGCTGAGTCATTGCAACGCTGTTCCCACAGTTGGGAAACAACAAACACTCAGGAGCTCTGCTTTGGTCTTAAAAAGCTGCAGCCTTTATTCAAAGACAAACTCAAACAGACACTGTACATTTACTGCCAGCCCCACTGTTCACCTTTTCCTCTGCTCGGCGCTCAATCACCGTCACTCTCTGCCACCACAGGCAGTTTTTCTGCCACTCAACCCCTCTCTAAAAGATACACACTCGCAGTGGGACTAAATTCAAAATACTCCCAAACAGAGGCAGAGGCTTTTTTTTTTTTTTTTTACTAGTTAGTCTAGTAACTTTATCTCCCAGACGCCATGTTTCTCATCTCAGTTGTGCAGCAGTGCAAAGACTGACCCCCTGGTTGTGTGAGCTTTGCACTACAGTTTAAAAGAAAGAGAAGCATTTGTATTTATGACGGGACTGAAAATCGTAGCATCAGGATGTTTAATACCCTGGTATATCGTAATACTTTACATCGCCCAGGCCTACTTCATTAACATGTAGACACAGAGAGGAGAGGGGGAAGAGAAGACAGACTCGAAGGAAATAACAGGACGGCAGTCCCGAGTGTGCAGTTCAGTCAGAGCCTGAACTAAACACTAGAGCTGCAACCATTGATCAATTAACCGATTATTAATTGAATATTAAATTAATCACCAACTATTTTGATAATCAATTAATCGGTTTGAGTAATTTTTTGAGAAGAAAAAGTAAAAATTCTCTGATTAAATGTGAGTTTTCTTAACTCATCTATGACAGTAAACTGAATATCCTGAGTAAAACAATTTGACATTGAGGACGCATCTTAAGCTTTGGTAAACACGGAACGATATTTTTCACTATTTTCTGCTTTTAAACAAACAACCATTAATTGATTAATCAAGAAAATAATCAGCTGATTAATCAACTATGAAAATAATTATTAGTTGAAGCCCTACTGAACACAGACACACACCCTCGGTGCTGTGCAACATGAAAATTTGCTTAACTTTCTGAGTGAACACAAATACTGACCCACACAACAGGGACCAATCATTGGGAAATTCTAAAACAAAACCATTCTTAACAAAAAGAACTTAAATATTGGTATACCGTGCAACACAACTGTACAGTAGTTATGCCTTTGTGAGAAATCCTGAGTGTCCCTTTCAGCTAAGAAGTGGATCTTTCAGAAGTACTCATATGCATATCCAAGTTTAGAGACCTCAGGGCTCTTGCTGGGCTTTTGCTGGGACATGTGTGGGAGGTCTGCTTCTCATCTTGGTTAATAACTATCTCACTCAAATCACGTCTTTCCTCTTAGAAACACATCTACAGCTCTTATCCTGCCAGTCATTTTAGGATAGTTGGGGTCTTCTAAGACCATCACTCTTCCAGAATCTCTGAATCAAGGCTAAGAAGCTGAAAGCCTCTTGTGCACTGCCAGGTCTACAGTGTATATCTCTCTCCATTAGTTGTGTCAGCCTGTCCCTCTCAGATCAGAGCCACACACATACACAAAAACATAGAAAAATGCACGCACGCACACAAAGCCACAGATGCATGCTCGAGATACAAACACACACAGTTGGAGGTTGCAGATGAGCAGTGTCAGATAGCCTTGCTCGGCAAACAAGCTCAGGAGGACGACATCATGCCAAAACAGCTCATTAAACGCTATTAGCCTGTCATTTCATCTAAGTGAATCTTTTCTCGGTTCCTCTGCTTAGCAAACAGCTTTAGGGTCACAGCTAAAGACGAGGAAAAAAAGACAGGCAAATGAAGCAGGGCCACTCACCCTAATGGTGCTTGTGGGTCTGACATAGAGGATAATGCGTTGTCAACGATCAGAGAACAGGATTTGAATCTAATTATACACAGAGAAGAGCAGTGGATGTCAGATGGTCTGCTTTGAGCTTTTGAGAACATGCATCTCCCGAAAAACCCAAATTACTAAATTAGAACATCCAATGAGCTGTGTAACGCAAAACAGTGATTCATGTTAAGCAATTAAACAACATAGTTACAGGCCAATTGCAAAGTTAGTGTTAAGGGTTGAATAAATGTAGCAGCTTGAAGAGCACACAAACTAGATGAATACATGGATGACATGAAAAATATTGTTCAATCATCGGGCCGTCTATTTCTGGAGCATGAGGAGTGAATAAGTGAGTCAGAGAAGGGCGAAGGTAGACTCTCAATAACATGAAGACAAAGGCGTTTGAAGCTGTGAATGAAGACAGAGATCATTAAACATCAGACAAAGAAATATACTGCTTTCATATAAATGGGTAAAGATCTTCCAGATGCTTAAAAAAAGATAAAAAATTAGTTTGATGGTCATCTTTTCTACAAAAATGTTATTTTCTGACTGTACGGTTCCTCCACTCTGCATTTCCAAAACAAAACAGTCCCCGTCTGTCTTCCCAGCGTCTGTTTTCAGCATGGCAGCCCTCTGACTAACTTTATCATTTACTGCCAAACAGTGCACTAAAATATGTTTCTGAAAACACATTAGGTGAGAAGCAGGTGATGCAGCAACTAGGGTTGCAAATTGTAAGCGATTTCCTTAATCGATCTTTGGTAACAAACAATCAATTAATTGTTATTATTAAAAACTAAAAAATGTTGCTTTCCCACTCAATTAAAGCTTTACTTCCACAGCAACATACTGCATATTCTCTGCAGGGTTCAACATTTCAATTGCGGTCAGAAATCTACTTGCCCAAAGTCCAGTTTTACTTGCCCCATACAGACTATTTCATTTGTTCACAATTATCAAATAACAACAAAGACTAAAGTTAACTGTGATGTTTAACCTAAGGCTGCAACATCCATTCCAGTTTTTCCAAGGTGATGTCTTTAAATGTCTTGTCAGTCCAAAACCTAAACATATTCAGTTTAATATGATAATAATTGGAGAAAAGCGGGCAACCTTTATTTTTTGCATGAAAAATTACTTTAACCATCAAATGGGTATCAAAATGTTTAACAGTTTATTTTATTTATTTATTTTTTAACCACTTGCTGGTTGGGCAAGTCGGTTGGTACATTTACTAGCCGGACATGGCATTTCACTTGTCCCGGGCAAGCAGGCAATCATTGTTGTTTTATTTTACATAGTCTGTGAAACATGATAAAGACATAAAGGCCTCCAAATTAAAGACATATACTTGAATATCAGGTAACATGTGGAGCACACTCCACAAAATAATCTGTCATATTTCTTGAGCCACTTTTGATTAACACTGCTTAGTTTGACAGTTTGATCTAAGTTTTAAGAGTCTGCAGTGGAAACAGTCAAGCCTATAAAGGAACCCTACATTTGTTAAACTTGTAAGATTTGTACACATTTGTTTGTTCATCTAGCACATAGTACAAATGAATTATGTTTTATAATGTAACAAAGCTTTGTTCTCAGATCTTAGTAGGTTTAGGGACAGAAAACACGTGGGCATGCTTTGGGAAAGATGATAGTTTGGGTTAAAATTATCACTCTTGTGAGATCTCTCATGGGTCGGGGTCAAGAGCACAAATGACAGCTGCTGGGTTACAATCCTTCTTGTGATATATTGCAGTTCTTTATGCAGGATGATACTGCTATTTTTTTAAATCTAATTTTAGGAAAACTGTCAGCATAAAGAATACATTATCATATGTATAAAGCCTGAGTTAAAAAAGTTACACAAACACAATGAGAGGCACTACTACAAATCTTTGAACGTTCAATGAAATCACAGTAGTGTTTTGAGAATCAATACAGTATCAGAAAACATAATTTAAAAAAGTGTATTGATATGTTTTTGCACCTCAATTATACAGCACCTTTAATTCTGTAAAAGCTGTCTATAAGAATATAGCTGGCCAGGCACATTATGTTTCTAACTTCCTTATAAAATCCCTGATGACTCAACCTTTTTCTGAGCTGACAATGTCTCAGAAAAAAAGATGAAAAGTGAACCCACCATTTGAAGTCCCTGGATCCTGTAAAACTTAGTGAGACACAGCGAAGCCTTTATAGTAAAGTCTGTTATGATGTTACCAACTTATTTACTTATCTATTCACCCTGACATACAGGATGAAATGGCGCCATTGAGCCCTATTTGAAAATCTGATGTCTGGTGCCTCCTTCCAGACGGCTTTATAAATCAATATGACTCCACAAAGTCAGAACACAGCCTAAATGGAGACTAAACAGATGATTAATATGGCTCATGGTTTTGATAAAGGTCAATTTGGTAAAAGTATGCATCGGTTTGAAGCAATTACCACCACTGATCTGGCCCCACCTGCAGAATTAGAGTTGCCATGGATACTTGCTGAGCAGGAAATAGTGATGCTTACCCTACATGACAACATCTTAAATGTATTCATTACTTTTCTGTTTACCCATGGGTAAAGTTGGATACATGGATGACACAGAACCAGGCAACAAGAGAAACAGATATTACACTCACAGTATATGTGCTGTTGTACAAAGTCTATGATTGCACAGAAGACGTGCATTTTTACTGCAAGGATCTCCAAGTAAGATGAGAACATAATAAGCCAAGCTACACGTGAATCTAGTTAAAACTTGATCCAAATGCTAAATTTTAATCCTTATGCAGTGTACATTACCTTAAACAAAGTGTGCAATTACTACGGTAACATACTATATATTTTTTTATAAAAGCAACCTACAAGAAATCTAAAAACAAATGTTTTAAAACTGGAGTATTCAGAAGATAAAGTCAGGTTTTTATGGTCATTGAATGGTAATTAGTAATGGCCAGCTATATTATGTAGTGTCACTTCATTAGGAGTTCAATGTCCTGCACAGGAGTTCTGCATTTGGGCTCTGTGGGCGACAAAATTTCAATATCAACAAAGCCAAAAAAGCCTGATGACTCAAGCTGTCTTTGAAATTGCACTTGCCACTTCTGCATGTTTGTAGCTCTGACTAAACGCAGCAGTTGATTGTTTTTTCGAAGACTCCAAAATCAAGTGTATGTCTCAATTCGGTGCACAGCTGGTACCAGAGATGCATTATAAATACTGAATAATATTGTAGATAATTATATCCAACAAGGTAAATCTATATTATTTATTATTCCAATAATGGAATTACAGCCAATAAATACTGGCACATTTGACAGAGTAAGTCAACACATTTCATTTGAATTGTTTGGCAAAATGCTCTCTGAAAGCCAAAGTAAATTTGTGATGTTTTTTTATGTACTTAACTAGAAAAACTAAATGAACATTTGAAGAGTCAGAACTGCTCTTTGCTTTTCTTATCATAGTAATGTCAGATTTGATTCAGTCTGAGCTGTGGAATATTCAATCATCCATCTTTGCTCATCACATTTTAGCTTGTCTTACCTTGAGGTGTGCATAAACTACAGGTTATATGAACTTCTTTTGTTCTCAAACACAAACCTATGAAATTATCAGTAATCTTGTCGGTATCAGTTGTAATTGTCTGTTATCATATCAACTGAAAAAAATCCATATTGTGCAAAATAGTTCGTGCCCTCGGGGTCAGAGACAAAACTGTTGTAGTACAATGTTGTTGTTCAGCTCTGTGGAAAATTCCCAGAATGCACTGTTTGCTGCACTTGCTTACGGAATATGTTTACATTCATATTAGGATCCCAGATATTGGAACATCATATAATTTAAAAAAAAAAAAAAACCTGAGAAGCCATTCTCTTGGTTGATGATGCTAGCTGGGTTACTTCACTTTTAATGAATACCCTCATCAGCCACTAAACCATTTTTTCAGGCAATTAATTTGCATCTGGAAAACAGGACCCTGACCGATCAAACTGCATGGTGTTCATGTTTAAAACATTCAACATGGTGGTTTGTTGTTTGTTATTTTTATTGTGTGCAGAGTCAGACCATCAAAGCCAAAACTCATTTTTTCATTAAGTCAAAGGAGCACAATATCACCATTACTGTACTTCATGACCATTCCAATTTTTGGCGTGGCGTGATTTTTATTCGATGTGATGATTGATGTGAATAGTCAAGCATGTTGAAATTTCTGTCCAAAATATTTGCAATTTTGTGCTGTCTATTTGTGTTGCTGTTAGTGTGTAAAGCTCTGTATACTGTAAAATATGTGCTTTTTTATGTTACACCACAGATAGCACCTCAAAGCCACTTTACTTTTGTTCTTCCCATAGCAGCACTTCAAGTCCTGTCTCAAATTTTTATAATGATACTAAGATTTTCTTGCAGTGGCAAAACTGTGAGCCTCATTGGAAGTAATTAAAGCCATACTAAATCACATTCCCTCATATGTCATATTTCTTGGAAGTGAAAAACCCCAGGTGGTGGATTTGATCATCATCTCCTCCCTCCTGATCTCTGTCACACTTCGAAATTGTGTCACAGGTCATCAGTAACTCAGCCGCGACCCAGTGTTCACTGAATTTGGAACCCTTTCAGTATTCCAAATCGGATTTATTGTACTGTAGGGTGATTCACCACCACAGCACCCAGGCAGCAGTTTCAGACATCAGGATGCAACATCAGACATCAAGCTGTAACATGACGTCAGCAGAGTGCAGACAACACAAAAATGGCAGTCTGTGATGCTTGACAACCAAATAGGAAAAGTGGCAAAAGATCTGATGATAGTGAGTTGAGATTTGTCTTCACGGAGCACTGCTCACTGTTGGGAAGGCAGTTTGGACTGTTGAAGGAAACTTTACTCTGTTCTAGATATACAGTGCAGTAGGGAAACTAACAATTATTAACACTGTCGAATAATCTCTTGATTATTTTCTCAATTAATCAATTAGTTGTTTTGTCTAGAAAATGTCAGAAAATGGTGAAAAAGGTTGGTCAGTGTTTGCCCAAAGCTCAAGATGACATCTTCAAATGTCTTGATTTGCCCACAATACAATGATTTTCAGTTTTCCATCACAGAGGCGCAAATGAATCAGAAAATATTCACATTTTAGAAGCAGGAATCTTAGAATTATGACTTTAAATAATTACTCAAATCAATAAACTGATTATCAAAATAGTTGGCAATTAATGTAATAATTGATTTATAATTGATTATTCATTGCAGCTCTACAGAGCAGTAAGATGTCAGGAGCACACCTTACACCAACTTAGTAACTAATGTATATTGTACTAGGACTTTAATTTCACACAAAATAAAATTCCTACAGCAACAATACAAACACATTCATGTTCACATTGATGATTCGGGCTTCCTCCTGGAGGAGTTCTCAGGCCAGGGGGACCCGGTAGGGAATGCTGACAGGTAGAATGAGCACCAGAACTGGAGCCAAGCAAGCGGGCAAATGAACCAGGCTCAGCAGCCTCTGAAGTCACTGGCACAGAGCTGCTAGCTGCATTGTAACTGCCATTAGCTGGTTAGCTCGGTTACTGGTCCTCTCAGATTGGGAACCAGCCTGCGGGACCAACAGAGGCGAAACAACCAGGAACACAATACCAAGGTGATGTAACGTCACAGCGGCTCCGACTAGGACTCTGACTACAGGAAGGTCAAAGACACTGTGTGTGTGTGTGTGTGTGTGTCAGCAGGCATGAAACAGGAGCAAGTTTGTAGCCAATTAATTTGTAAGAATACATCATCCATCGTGTTGATAAGTCTGAGAGTATTTGCTTTTGTGAAGTTAGAAGTTATTTATTCCTGTGTTGTGAAGAATGTGACTTGTTTGAGGAGATTTTAACCCGTTATGAAATGGTCTCAATTCATTACTAATGCTTCTATACGACCACGAGTTAACAAGACAATCCGCAATAGGATCGGCTATTTCTATAGTTTTCTTACTGCCTGCCATCAGGTCGGATTCTCTTTGAAATCAGATTAAATGACCCTCTGTTTACATTTTCTCACCTGAAGTTAGAGTGAGTAGTACATTAGTCAGTTAAAAAGAAGCAGGAGGGGAATTTTATTGAGACAATTTATTTATAACTGTATATTTTGTGGTAATTACTGTGGCATGACTAACACTTTTGTCCACAGGAGCCTACAAAGTAAACAAAATAAGAAGCTTCCTTGTAGCAGCTTTAAATGATTAAATTAATACCATAAATGTGCACAAGTATGGCCTGAACTAATGACTAGTGATCGACTAGGAAAATCTTTGGTCCTGGGCAGCCCTACTTCCTAGACACAGACATGTTGTGTGATGCAGCATATTATCCATATATTTATACAATTACCTTGATGAATAGAATGGTAATTTACATTAACAATCCAGAGGACAATTACACTTTCATGGCTCACAAGGTCAGAGAAGCAAACTCCCCACATGTGCTGGAATACGGGAAGCGTCAAGCAGCATGCTCCCTCTAGCCCCAGGCCCACAGATAGGTGTGAATTCTAGAGCAAACCAATCATTTCAAGTTTTCCACCTTATACTGGGCAGCCTAGAGGGAGATACCTCAGCACATCAATGTAAAAACTAGTCTTGACCATCTGCTGCCGGCACTGTCTTGTTCAAACTTGTAAAAAAAACAACAACAAATCTTCCACATTATTGTCTTAGACTTTGAAGAGTAAGCCAGAAACTCACTGGGTCTTTACTAAGTATTCAGTGTTTCCTCACTGCCAGAATATTAGATGTGACATATTTTCTTAGTGCAGTATTTCTGAGATATGGCTGTCATCAATATGATTTGCCAACATTGTAATTCAACAGATATTAACACGAGGTTGTGACAAACACGATGATAAAACCTGGTCTTTTTTTTGTGGAAGATATCTCAGTGCAGTGACAGTGCGTACTGAGTGAGCAGAGTTTTAATTAAACCCCCAAACACAAGAGCTATCGATAAAGTCTTCACAACTTAATGCCTTGTGAGTTGCTGCCATGGATGTGAAGAGATTGGTGGGGTTATTTACACCATAGGAGCAGAGTTAATCTGCCTTGATGCTCTTAGATCTCTAATCAAATAGAAAGAGATTGTAAATACCACAGAATAATCCACCCAACTCTTGTGGCAAGGAGTGATGACTTCCGGAGTTTACACACAGAAAAAGAGTTAGTTCATTTTTGAGAAAATAGGGGCCAATTGAACACAAAGCATGCGTAGTTAATACTCTTCTAAGACTATTACTTTGTGTTTCTCTATGACTGGTACAACGAGATATATTAAATTCTTCTCGTGTTCGACAACAGAAACCAAAAAGTGCAGCAAAGCAGTAGTGCTTCTTCCACTGAAACTGCAGTTTGCTCTTTTAGTCTAAAGGTAATGTGCTCTCTTCCATCCAAGGATTTCTTTTACTCTACTGAAAGACACATAAAAAAAAATAAAACTAAAGAGAATATTTCTTAAATATACATCAAACTACACACCAGAATACAAAATAATAGCAGATATTAAATTAAAATTAAACTTTGGTATGGTGCAAATCCAATTCAGCCAATCAAGAAAATCTGGAAATGAAAATAGAAATCAATATTCATTTCCATCCACTACCATTAGGAGTTGGTTTGTCAAGACAAACAGCTGGTGGTGCAAATTCTCTAGTCGAGTGCTATTAAACCATAGCAGAGGAGAGCGCAACAAGATGACATAATTAAATGAGCAGTCCGTCCTCATCAGAAAAAACATGTGTGTTGGTTCAATGTGAAAGCACCTTGTTCCAACTGATATATCCGTTTATTGTTAAGCAGCCTCCTCTAGTGGGAGTAGTAAGTATGACAGGTTAGGTATAAAGAGCGTGAATGTCCACATATGGATGAGGTGGTTGGATGGCTCAAAAAAGCCACTCAGGAGACTAAGGTTTGTGTCCTGTGTGAAATGAAAAATAAATGTATAGTTATTTAAAGTTTAGAGTAACTTAAATTTAGTTATGGGCGTGATTTGTATCATGTCACTTCCGTGGCGTGATTGGCTTCACTTCTGTCATGTGATATACATAACATACCAGCCTTGATCTTTTTCTAAACCTACCCAAACAGTTTATGTGCCTAAACCTAACCAAAGTGCAACCATTTTACAACAAAAACCACATGTTTAAAGTCACTTGGGTGAAGTCATGTAACTTCTGTAACATAGTTGAGGTCCAGTAAGCCTGTCACTGCCAGTACTCTCCACCAGTAATACATATTGTTTTGGGAATAATTGACAATTGACCTATTCTGCTCTGTATCTATGAGAATGTGTTGAAATGAGCACCAGCCAAGCCTCAAATGATGAAAAACGATGTAGAAAACACAGTGGAAATATGGCATTTATGCTTGTCTGATGTATTAATTTGAGGAATGTTACAGTCTCCTCATCGCTCAACACAAGCTGATGTTTCCATCTACTGCTACTGCTACTGCATTTTTTGTGGAGAGAAAGATTCAGTGGATGTTTAAGTTACGTACATCATGTTTTGTTTTTTGTTTTCATTAACTCCGAAGTCAGCTTCTGCCACTACCTCTTTTCCAGTTTCTCAAGCAATAACGTCTGGCTCTCAGCAAATCACACAGCACACTGCTGGGGTTTTTTTTCCCAGCTAATTCAGTGCAACTCCTTTGCATGCTTTTGTATTCACACTTTTTTTCTGCGGTTGAATAAAAATGCCTCCTCCTCACAACAGCTTTCCTTTTGTATACTTACAAATATGCAACTGATTTTTCGACATGGATAATTTTTCATGCTAAACTGTCCCTAGCTGAGTGCATGAACCTCAGTAAATCCAGAAGAATATACAATTAACCACACTCATCGTATCTCCCTCTACATGTTCAACCCTCGCTAAAGTGCAAATGCATTGGAAACAGAGAGGCATTTCAGTGACTGCATGCAAGATGTGCCCCAGATGATAGGCAAAGTGCCCTCCCAGGCTGGTGAACCTGTTTGATAACTATCAGGGACACCGCCCAGCACAGAAGGCATGAAAAACAAGGCTTTGTAAATCTTTTCTTTTAAATGAATTTACCCAAGAAACTATGATACACCACAATAAACTAAAATCACACACATTTTATAGAATGTGTCAGTAGCCAGGAGTGAGACCACTAGCCAAACGTACAATGAATCGGTGCAGAAATACTACAGTAGACACGGACATCAAACAGAAAAAGGTTTTTGCTTTGATGTCTAGTTACTGTCTTCACAGATGAAATAGTTCCCAGTGATCTTGTCCAAAATGAGGCAATGTGCACATCCTCTATACTGGAAGAAAAGAACTATATATATAACTCAATTGTCCATCTCCTATGAAACCAATCACAGTCTGAAACCAGGTAAAAAAAATCAGGGGGGGAAGTCTTTGATTCTTCAATACACTGTGGTTTATATGCATATTTCTTGGTTTATTCATATCTCCCATACAACTGTGAGAGCCTTAAGGCCAAAACCTCTGCTGAAAGGATTAAGTTCAAAGGCAAGCGAGAAAATTACTCACAGACTCAAAGTCTTCAGCCGTGCAGTGGGCCTTCTTAAAGCGACAAGACTTCACCATGTCCCACAGGCGGTGAGCTGAACGGTCGTACAGCCTTTTCCAGTCAAAGTGGCCGCAGCATGGTCGCTCTGCTTTGGTCCCATTGAGGTATTTGAAACTTTCCCCATTCACCTTATACACGGCACTTGTGATGTTCTCTGTATGCTCTGCAGGTATATGCCAGATCTCTCTCAGATGTTCTATGTCACAGGCAGTAAGTGTAGACTTTCTAAGAGGATTTATATTACAGAATGTAAAGGCTGGGAAGGTTTTCTCTGGTGCCACCTTTTCTTCGAGTTTGGTGATATGAGGGAACTGGAGGTAGTACTCGATCCCGCTAATGCTGTGGTAGATGAAGACGCTGAGACACACAATGAAAGCAAAGGTCCAGAGGTAACGCTGGACTCGAGAGGATCCTTTGTTGACGACATGCACCAGACCATGCAGAGAGACCTCTCTGGCAAACTGCTGCAAACTCCCTTCCTCAGAGTTACTGTGGAAATGGTTGGGGTAGGGGGGTGACACAGGGTCAGTTTCACCCCAGGCCCCGAAAAGTGAATGTGTTGTTGTGCAGCTCATAATCATCTAACAAAGCTAAAATGGAATCTGTGGGCTTTTATAGGAAACATTGGGTGAGGCAGGAAACAAAGAAGGAGGGCATTTCCAGTCAAACACATTTTCTCTGTCCATAACATTTCCTTTTTCATCAACTATCCATCTCACATAAACAGGAAGCCAAGTTCAAATCCATTATAAAAAATAAAAGCAAAGTTCATGCAAAATGGAAGTTAATAAAAGCTCCCATTAAAGCTTCACTGTCTGAATGAAAGTGAAGAATTTCTTGTTCCCACTGGTCCCGATAAAGAGGCATGATAAAGGTTCACTGATCGACAATTAAGTTTAATTTCTCTGCCACAGCAGCAATAAATTTGAGAGGATTCAAAATGTAGTTTTAGCTTGAAAGCACCACCACAAAAACAAATTTGTGCCGTAATTGTTTAAAGTACTAAAAATGCATCAACAATAAGCTACCAGTGCCTACATGCATGTGCATTACAGCACCTTCTAGGGTAATAAGAGCAACATCTGACATGCACATAAAATGTCATTCCTTCCCCACTCAGGTCACTATATCGTACACTGCAGGTACAGTCAGTAGGATTTGTCCAAGCTGTTCATAAATGGATCAGGGCATCAAATACCAATGCTTCAGGTTGACAAAACACTCTGAGCACAACAAAACAATTAGAAAAAAATAAGGAAATACAGGCAGGGTCTCTGCAGATGCAGCCACTATCAAAGCCTTCTAGTGGGTCATAAATGATGATTAAAAGGAATAATGTCACATTGTTTTCTTTAGAAAAATGTTGCGGATTATACCTTTAAATGACTTTTCAAAGAAAGTTTGTCTCTACTGCCTCTACAATAACAGATACTGTACACCAATGGTTCCTAAACATTTTTTAGGCCATGCACCCCCTTAAACATCCCAACTAGGTTGAGGTGCCCCCAATCCCCCACACCTTAAGGAAGAAAAATTATTGTCGCCTATTTATAGCAATCATCACAAGCCAGACAGTGTATTCACATGCTTTCTAAGATATTAAAACAATCTCAATTAAATTGCAATGAAGTTACATACAGTCTCCCATGTAAAGAACAAAGAGAATGCCATATGCATAGTCTCAGAAAGAGATATAGTAGCCTCTCCCACTGATTGAAGACAAAAACAGAGATAGAGAGAGAGAGAGATGTGTGAGTAGGCCCAGTAACAGTGTTACTAAATTGGACAGTTTTCCACCCAGTTGGGCTTGTTTTGGTTTACACTCTGCAGGTTAGAATGGGCTTGAGAGAGTGGACAGAATTTGTGCTGGTTTTTAAATAATTAAGAATTACAGTATATTAAAAATATATTCATAAATTACATTCCTTAGTTATGCAAACACATCCAGTCACTCAGCACAACTTTGATATGACACAAATCTAATTTATTCTGCTGAGAGGTTGAGGTGTGGGAGCATACTGTCAAGGCTTGTTGCAGTTAACAGAGTTAGATAAAATCTATTATTTTATGTTATTTATTTATTCTTAATGGCAGACGGTAGAAATGGAAATGTTAGTAACTACAATAATATTGCTGTTGTTTATGAATTCATTTGGGTTGTTTATTATCAAAATTGTTGTTTGTTTGTTTTTTAAAATCAGTCTGAGCAGATTTTGGGCATTTCTTGGGCTGGAAAACACCAAACCAATCTGGCAACACTGTACACTCCCTGCTGTACACAATACTAAGTGTTGTTTTCAATATTTACTTGCTTTTCTGATGTGTAAATAACTAGTGTTGAAGTACTTGAGACAGGTTTAGGTTTTACAGTTTTTGAATGTCTCGGTCTTGTCTTGGTCTCGACCTCATTTTAACTTTCTGCTTCAAATGCAATCAATAACTTAACTCATTTCCATTTTGAAATTTTTACTACTGTAATGGCTGTCACCGCTCCCCGCCCCTCCTCACAAACACACTCCAAGACAGTGAATGTGGGGGACAGGAGGAGCTGCTGCTGTCTGGGAGGAGATGTCAGCACAAATCTTAAAGCACAAAGGGTTAATCTGCAAAACAATGTCAAAAACACACAACAGCACGTAAATTCTGCAGCTAGCTGGCTAAATTATGTTTATGCTTATGATAAATAATTAAGACACAGGCCACATAAAGCTATGTAGCTAATGTATACAAAGTTAGGCTCATGGGTCAGATTGACACCTATCTTCAAGCTCGGCCTTCACACCTGGGAAGTTTTGTGACTGACAAGGTAAAAACAATACCAGCCACGCTGTACATTCAACTTGTCTTCCAGGCAAATAAAGCATCATCATGGCAATGCTGTGTGATGAAAACTCACAACCCTCACTCTACAGCATCATCAAGGTCTTAAGACTTTGCTGACCACAGACGAGGTGGATCCTGTTAACCTGCTGGTAGTAATTTGTAAGAGTATAGGGCTTGTAATTTCCTGTTGCCAGTAGGTGGCACTATGACCTATACTTCCAGTGCCCTTGCTCAGACCACAACCAAGCCAAAATAGATAGTGATTAATTAATAATCGCTTAATAATTGATCAATTGTTGCAGCTCTGATAGCTAGCATTACCTAAATGCATTTGAGGATTGTAAAATGAGATCTGCATACTCTGAATACTAAACAACTGACTGAACAACTGTCGCAGTCACAGTTAAACGTGTTCAACACAGGGCCAGCTAACCGGGCCAGTTCCCTAATCACTTGGCGAGGATAATTTCCAAACAGTCTGATTACTGAATCTTTACCAGGACAATCAATACACTTAATATCTACAAGACATGAAACATCATGAAACACAGAGAGAGTCGAGCCACGCATTGTTGTGATTTCATCGACGGTGGCAGAAATATCAGAGTGATGGGACGACAGCAAGCAGGAACAAACAAGTAACTTCAAAATAAAATTTCAAACTAAAAGCCTCAGAACACAGACGTTTGAACATAAAGGGAGGAGAAACACTGTCATCATAGTAGGAGACTGGATAAGAGAAACACTTCTCTCAGTGTCAGCTGGCAACCCTGACAGGCACTATACTGTACAGATGAGTTAATGACAGACCCATACAACAGCAGGCGCTCCCACAGTCACTCCTATACTCACGGTCAATCTACCATGCCTACTTACACACATTACACAGGACAGGAGTTTACATTTTGTGATTCTGACACCCTGAGGGTAAGAATATCAGTGTATGCTAGAGCAAAACAATTTGAATAAAATATCTGACTGCCCAGTATTGTTAGTGAGATTTAAAACTTGAGGGAAGCAACGTGTTCGTAAGCAGCAAATTAGACGGTCTGCACTTTAACAGTTTAACTGTAGGTTGTTATAGCTTGTTAAGGCATCTATAATAAAATCATAGCGCTCATGATGTGAAGGTTGTGATTTCAATGTAAGAATTATTAATTTTAAGTGCTAGTCTCTGGCATGGACTTGGCAGCCTGTTCAGTGTGTTTATTATTGCAGTGTGAAACAGCCTCCACCCTCCACTCCAAGTTACAACGCAAGCATTAAACCTCAAAAGATGAGTGAATGAATATACAGAAGAAAGGCTGAAGAGGACTGTCAGGGAGACATTAAGAGGTGAAGATGCTGTAAGACAGTGAGTGGGTTCCACCACCTCTACCACGTCACATTGTTGGTGTTTTTGATTTTTGACTGTCAGGCGATGTCCATTTAAAATTTATGTTGATGCTTGTGTTTTATTTAACAAGTTTTGATGATTAATATTATATGACAGCCGTGACAGCGTGACAGCATGCTCAACAGCAGGACCCTGAAAACTGAAGCAGCAAAATGGAATTCAGCCATCATTCCTTTTATTATATACACCTGTGTCTTTCCTACTGTGACATGTCAAAATGTCTTCAGCGAAAAAACATGATTGGCACATACAAGAAATTCAACTTTCAAAGCGATATTTCCCAAAGGCTGGTGTATTTTAGTGATACTTTAGAGCTGCACTGGTGAAGTAGTGTCATATATTGCAGGGTACTTCTATGTCAGCACAGCAGCAACAGAAGTAGTAGTTTTCCCCAGTATGGATCTAGTCGTTGCTATGGCCACACACAAGAGCCAAGTCAGAAAAGTTAAATTGTCAACTCAGGCGGTAGTGATAAAAAAAAAATTTTAAAAAAGGGAGCAGTAGCACTGACAGCACTCCTGCCTGAGACGCAGAGTCAGAGGCAGCACTGTGTCAACACTGGAACAACAGCTGTATCAGTGTTTAACACCCTTCATTAACATGCTATCAGCTGACATTACAGCACAAAGTGCTTTACTGAGGGGGAACAACAAACCGTACTGGTGATGAGCCATTCTTGGACCAATGCATTATAATGGCTTTGGACCAGTTTATTTTTTCCAATTTGAGGGATAAAATGTATGATGGGATGCAAACCAACTTGTGTTGAATGTGAAGACATGCTAATGCCGACTGATCTGTTTCAAGTCATGGTTATTGGGAATCATTCATGTCTCCACTCTTGTCTGGATGATTATTTATCAAAAATCTCATTGTGTTAATATTTTGAAAGCACCAATAGTCATCCCTTGAATACTGTCGCAAAAACAATAATGGTATTTGGTCCAAAATATTGTGATATTTGATTTTGTCTATATATCACCCAGATGTACTTTAGGCTTATATACTGCTGGGTAGTTTAATCCAGTGGTTATGCAACTTTTTCACATCAACACATGCTTATGTCCATTACGTTTCACCATCCGATTGGTTCAGCTACAAAAACCATAGCGCTCAGATCTTATAAAATTCACACAGGCGATCATAATGTGATCATAATTTCTGATGGACTTTTCTGCATCGATTCATAATCTTTCAAGAGAGAATTAGCCAAGCAAAGGGGAATGATGTTGATGCTGCGAGGTGGAACTTTGTTTTTTAAGCTTTCCCAAACTCATCATACACACCACGTCCACTGTTTGCATGCATTCACAGACCCTGGCAGCTCACATCTCTCAGCCATGTCACGGCAAGAATTTCTGATTCTACGTCACCTAATGTGACACAGTGTCCATCCTAACAGACAAAAATGTCTGAAGTCTGTCTGAAGTAGGGATTAAATTTCATCAGAACATTTAAAACAATGCCGAGTATCACAGAAAAAAAATAAAACTAAACCGACTACCTAGCATTATTACATTTTTATAGAGGTTTCTTGTCATGTTTTATATTTGATTAGATTCACATACTGTATGCTGACCTGCTGAGCACAGGTCTAAGTGGCTATAATTAACAATTCAAAGTTTAATTCGTGCCTACAATTTAATTTCCAGCTCACTGTCACTCAGCAAGGGTTTCGTCTTTACAGTCGGTGCACAGAACCAAAAACTGTTGAATAAAGACAGCATTTTGATAGAAACTGTGCTGAAGCTAGGATGCTTAGGATGCACAGTACCACACAGAGAATGGCTGATCATAATACAGTAAGTTTAGGATAAAGATTGCTTTACCATGTCCCTCCAACATCCTCCTCATATTACTGTTTATTTTATTGCTATACGGCCTTGGATAAAGCATACGTTTTAGACTTGAACTTTTGCAACAGACAATGAAATGAATTGTGTGTGGTGAAGAGGGATGATGCCTACTTTACTGGCCACTGCTGCTGTTGAAAATAATAAACATTAATTCACAGCCCTGAGCGCGCTGCTTTGTTGAAATTATTTACAGTTTCCTTCAAGCAAAGCAATATTAAAACTGAAAAAAAATTCACATGTAGTTTAAGCAATCTATCTTGGTATGTTAACTCCGGATTTGTGAAAATGCGCTTTCTGCTGCACTCATTTCAGAGTTGTTAATTGAGTTTAAAAAAAAAAAATTCAGTCTCACTCTAATTGTTCCTGATAAAGCCCGAGGCTATCTCTCAGTGTCATCACAGATTAAGGATTTAACTCTCTTGTCTACATACGCGAACTGAACAGTCCACTAACATCTACATGACATGTCAATTCTGTTTCAGGGAAAGACTTTTAAAACATGATAAAAGTCTATGATAAATTATTTCACTTAAAACTCTCAATTATTATTATTTTTTAATATTATTTGTAGCTCAGCTGCTGCAACATTTCCATTCCATTACTGCTATCGGCTCACTCACCAACATGATTATCACTCTTCTTTTTTATTATTGGAAGCAAGTTAGTCACAAACACAGCAGATCTGTGCTTAGACATGATGTGCAGCTTCATTTTTACATTCCATTGTATAATTTATTCAGTAAGGTCAAGCCATCAGCAGTCACGAGCATACAGTATAACATGGTCTGTTAGACAAGGCGGCAAAATAGAGAAAAATAATAATCTGTAATCTTCTTAGTGTTTGTTTATTACTGTTGCAATGTATAAATATTAAAATCACAGGATGACAATGGATGTTCATTAAACAGTGATAATGATTTTTTAATCTCACTCGATTTGAGTTTCTCCATAATGCTCCAAAATTACCCTGAACTAGCTGAGCAGAAGCAGACAGGGTTTTACCTCTTATCATCCCAAATAGACTGGAAAAACCATGTTCTTTCTATATAATTAGTTTCACAAAATTATAACACCCAGCTAATTAATATTTTCATGTCTGTCCACAGTAATAAAATGATGGATTTGATGAATTGTATTGCCCCCCTGCAAGGCTCAGCTTAAATTACTATAAATATGCAGAGAGGCACATTGAAAATATATTCATGAATTTGCTTCCCATGTACTTTCCTGGGAAAGAGACTACTGAAACCTACAAAAAATAAATAAAAAGCGATATCAAGTCCAAATATTCGCTTCCTCCAACCTGCATAGAAACAGGTCACAAAGGACCCCACAGAAATGATGTTAAGTCTAAAAATATTATAGGATGCTAAAAGGTGTATATCTAATTAAGGAGCAAATCTTGACTGTTAATTAAGGGAATGTGTCATAAAATATGTTACATGTCACATCTACAGCTCATTAGATGACAAAAGTGTAGTAATTACAGAAGCTTTTGACTTTCCTGTTTCCCTACTCTTTTTTTTCCCCCACATATGCTACCTCTAGTTTTTATTTAAACTTTTTCATTTAAATGTGTCAGCTTTAGTTACAGTATTTCTTGTGCTTTGTGAGTAGGGGACTCATATATGCATGATATAAGGTCTCTCCCTCATTAAACTGCACCACCATCTGTATGCAGTAGCACTGACTTGCAGTTTAGAAAACTGGACAACCTCTGCTGCGACTAAAATGGGGTACTGATATGATGGATGCATCCCCAAAAAGCAGGCAAAACTATCCTGTGTTTTTCACATTGTGTCAGATTCATCGAGCAATGATTCGATCTCATTTAAAGTTTGACCTCTCTGAACCGTCAAACACAAGCTGCCACAGAGGAATTTTATCAGATGTTCAATTGGCTTTGACACTTGGTCAATTAAGGTCTCCTATGCATCTTATAAGAAGGTACTAGTACCTCTAGGGGTACTTTGGAGTACTGCATGTAAGTAACTGAGACTGTTTTGAAAACGCTTCTTTAAACAATATCAGTCATGCATGATTCCTAAAATAACTATTCTATAAGTTCGATAAAAATGCATACGTTTTATATTCATTATTACTATTTTCAATGCGATAACATTCACTGTGAGAGGGAACACAGTCGAATGAGACAAAAATCAAAACAGTGGACTCGTGGTTGAAATGTAGCAGTGAAACAGCTGAAAAAAATGGAGAAATAAGTGAAAAAGAAAGTAAAAACAGTGCCAACAAAACACAAACATGTGGTTTGATGGATTTACCTCAGCAAGCTGACACTGATGGCGCAGCGCTGTATTGTACTTCTTTATATGGACATCTTTTTTTCCTACCAAAATGTTTTGCACTGGTCAGGGGGTACTTAGCTGAAAACATATTTCAGGGAGTAGTTTATTGAAACAAACTTTGAGAACCATTGTCCTATGCTATGTGAACTGGATAATATTTCCTGTATCAACAAGAAGATTTACATTGAAATGTCACTGCGGCAAAACAGTTGGTGACATGATAGAAGTAGTAAATATTATATATATATATATATATATATATATATATATATATATATATATATATATATATATATATATATATATATATATATATTAATGGTACTGAATTTATGGTACCAAGATGATGTATTCAACTGAATTTGTTCCCCTGAGCTCTAACGCTATCATGAGGTAGACAGTTTTATTTTTTTGTGAGATTAATCAACAGTTATCAGATGGATTTCCTTGATATTTGTACACATGCTGTACACATAATCTAGGTGCACCAGGAATATACTGGAGTAACTTTGATCTCCTGACCTAATATCTGCCACCATCAGTTGATTTTTTTTTTTTTTATAATTTCACTTATGACCAAACACCTCCAAAGACATTCCTCTCAGCCTCAGCTGTACTGTGTGTAGGGCTAATTAGTAAGTGTTAGCAAGTGTTAGGTTCAAGTCACACAGTACTGATTCTTGATTCCCATCCCAAGAAAAATTATATAGGCTAAATATGTGAAACTAATTATTTATAATCTATTTGAAGAAGCGTTCATGCACGTCCAGATTGTGGCAAATTGACTTTTCAACAGAATCTCTTCCAGATAAATGCAACACATTACAAAACGAAGTGAAGCCTTTTGAAAACCGACATGAAAACTGTGCAAGAGCTTGTCTATTTAGAATAAGTGTTATGATTGCTGTGAGCAAGAGGTATCATCACCACTGAGTCAGCAGGGAGACGAGGGTTTTAGGAGGGATTCAGGTGTCAGGTCTTACAAATGCAGTACAGGTCATGATGAAATTGGTATTTCCTTAGGTATTACCCTCTTGAATTACATCTTTTTTTTTCTTTTTCTTTTTTTTTAAAGGGAAGCAAATTTTGCTCTCTCAGTTTAAGAAACTGAAATGCAAAAAAAAGGACAGATTGCTGTTGCAGTGCAAGTTTCTCTGGATGTTCAGCATTATTCATTTGGATATTTAGGAAAATAACACAATTTTAATTTGTGAACAATCAAATCAAACAATAAAGCCACATTATGATTTTCCATTGTTTACATTATTGGCAAATGTACTAATATACATGCGTGAAAGTCAGAAAAAATAGTGAAATAGCTCTACAATACAAAAACTAAAGGAATGTACTTGTGTGGACAGACTGTACTTGTATGTACCTTTGAGGGATGCCTTGGTACATTGTATTCCATTTTCTTGGTATTATTTATTGTACACTGTCATCAATAGCACCTTGTTAACCACATTCATAAAGTACAAAGGGCAAAACATGTGGGTAGATCCGACTGCCGCACAGGATGCTGTCAGACTAGTCTCATAAGTCATTAATATACGTACCGTCACGTTCCCGCTATTCAATATTCAACAAAGACATCTCACAAAGATTACAACTGTTTCTCAAGTCATTCAGTCTACATGTCTCTTCATTCAGTCACAAACCCCACTGGAACTTCCTGTTCTCGATCACTGGGACCTGATTCTGCGAAGATGATTTTTTTTTTCATCTTTTTTTCCCCCATTTGTTATTACCAAGAGAAATTTCTCAGATGAACAGAGGCAAGTAATATAGTCTCAAAATCTCCAAAGGGGAATGACTGATTCAGCTTGACCTTGAAGTCGACGACAGTCTTACTGTCTTTCCGTGGTCCAGTAAACATCGGCCAGTCTATGTCCAGATATACTTTTTTTAAAAATCAAAAGATGAGTTGATGAGTTGGAGGTATCTAGCCACTCACCCCCAAGGTTCTATAAATAACAGATCGTTGAGTTTTCCTCATAATTCAGTAGATGATGCTTTTTGGATTAACTTCCTTTTCGCCCATCCAATTTTCTTTTTAAACCTAGCCCTTAATGTAACATTGACTATCACAGCTATATTGGTATCAAAATATGAGCAATATGTGCCGACATGAAAACTTTTTCTTTGAACAGAACATAATGCAGATGCATGTTTTTATTTATTAGCTTTGTAAGGAGCATTTTAAAGATTTTTGATACTTTTTCTTAATTCAGGTATAATACAGTATATACATATATTCTCCTCAAAGTAAATTATAATTATTAAAAATACCAGGGAGAGTTCACGGTTTCAGTCCCCTGGTATCATTTTGGATAATAGTTTGCTAAACTGTAAAATATTCTAACTCCATTACATATCTTTATCACAAGCATCAAACACACTAAATGTGTGTTAATTTATTCTATATTCTGTATAAAGAATATCAGCTGTTTGCGTTTAAGTTATGAAAACCACTTGCTGGATATCAATATAAATATATATGGCATAGATTTAAAAAATGTATAGCAATAAATGTTGACTGATTTGTTTCAAACTTAGTGAAATTTCAGTTAATTTTGTAATTCATATTTAAATTGATTTTGTCTTTTCATCTTTTCTAACTCCCTGTATAGGTTTACAGTTTATTGTTGATGAAATCGGAAGAACGTAACTGCCATGTGTAACTACAAACTTGATTTTCACGGGATTTCAGACTTTTAATGCTAAAGCCAAGTTATGAAAAAAGTGAGGGTCCCCTGAAAACTTCTTTCATGTTGTAATTCAGTTCTGTTTTGTTCTGTACAGCTATAAATTCTGGATTGGCACAACATTTCTTTATGTCATGTATGTACGGTCAAATGGATGACTATTTGCCTTATTTGCTTGTGTTTTGCTTGCTTGTGTTTTTTATGCGACAGCACGTTAAGCTCTCTTGGCCACCGTAGTAAAATTTTAATTTGACATTGTTTAGGCCTTCAATGTGGAAGACATTTTGACATGCCACAGAAAGACAAGTGCAGGTGTAAATATTAAAATTAACAATGGCTGAATGATGGCTGCTTCAGTTTCAGGGTCCTGGCATTGTTCATGCTGGCTCACTGTCAGACTGCCAGGACTAACCAGGACACCTGAATAGAACAGAGTTATTAGTTATTAGTAACACGTGTGCTTTTCTTACGATGACACACCAAAATGTCTGCTTTGGAAAAGGCCTGTTCTGATAGTGAGTCAAGGTGCATCTCAGGAGTTTGAGTCAATAAACAATACAAAGTTCTGTGACTATATGGCTGTGATGTTACAAAAGTTCAAACAAGACCTGAATCCATATTCTTGTTTCGAGTTTTGCACTTATTCCTTACCCCACTGAAGCACATTATTTGCTATATTGTATATTTTTTGTGCTTCAGCAACAACAGAAATTCTTTTTTCAAATCAATAGCTTCATCTCTCTTAAACACACTCCTGTCTCCTGTCTGACGCCTGTCTGCCTGATAATGTACATGAGATTTAAATTAAAAAAACACACACGTATATGTATGCTGTGTTCTCTGATGTTGGCCTGTGACACTAATTATGATGCAAATTCCTCCTGGCCAACTTCTGCTCAAGGAGCAAGCAGAGTCAGAAATGATTGTATTTTGGAATGAATAAATGAGAAATTTGGTTTCTTGATGTACCACAGTTGAGATGCACATGTGATGAACATAATGTAACATGAATGTGATGCTGTATATCCTTATGATGGATATGATGAACTGAATTTTGGACCCCAGAAAGATTAGTTGCTGTCATGGGCATTAGCTAATGGGAATCCTTTTAAAATAAATAAATATAAATGTATGCACATACATATATATGGATATACATATAGATTAAACAGTTGCATAATTGAAATATTGGCATAATTAGCTGGATTGTTTCACTAAAGGAAAAAGGGAAAGGAGGAAGAGATCAAAGGGAGGCCATGTTTCAACACCAATATTCATTCATGACCCTGTAAAAAAAAGTCAGTTCTCTAGAAAATAACCTCAGCAGTGGTTATCATGCTAAAGATAACATTAACATGATTGTTATGCATGGGAGGACTGAACCTATGTTGTTGGGAAAACTAAAACATGTATTTGGAAAAGATACTATTTAACCAATATTTAACCTTTCTTATGGCTCAAAAGCTGAGCCTCTGCATGCACATGGAGCTGATTGTGGTAATTCATTGTGATCTTTACTGTGAAACAAATGCAGTAGGAACATGAATTACAGACTTTGAAAGTGTATCACTAAGTTTAACCACATACCTTTAGCTTATTATTGATTATCTTTAACTTTCACAAGCTTCTAACAGCATTCTTAACAAACACTTGGGAGTTTTTACCTGTTCCTGTTGTGCAGCCAGTGTGTTTGCTGTTGATTTAAAACTCATCTAATTAATTATTCAAGGGTATTATTTTCTACATTGAATCTATTTCCTGCATCAGCGATGCCAGTAATGGCTCCCAGAGGATTGTGAAGTGCCACGCTTTCACCTCCTCTGCTTATAACACACTGCCTTCATAATGGCGCTGCAAACAAATTCAACACGCATGCACACACACAGGAACACACAAATCAATGTTTCAAGGGCTTGCAGCGTTTAGCAAAGTACTCTACTAAGTGAATTTCTGTTCTTGGCAAAGTGCAGGCTTTTTGCCAGTGTTCTCTGTCCAACTGAATACGTTTCACAGGCGTGACACAGATAGGTCAGGGTACGGTTGAACAATATGGTTAAATTAAAAAAAAAAAGCTGTTGGTCCTAAACTCAGTCAACATGTGATTGTTGTTTACCTCTCTCCCCTCTTACCCAAACCTTTTACCTCTTTCACATAAAGTATGAAGTTAACTGCGGCACTGTAACTGTTAAGTCCTC
>JAJHUR010138094.1:0-10208 GCA_027495735.1 Lutjanus campechanus
ATGACAGCCAGATAAAGTTGAGAACCAGAAACCAGTTTCCCAGTCATCATTTGCGCAGCTACAATCGCAGATATGAAAGAATCCAAGTAACAGAGTATTTTAAGTACTTTAATACTTTTCCTTTATGATCCGTAAGCAGATAAGTAGACTAAACAAAACTGGACACAGTTCAATAAGAGGCATACTTTATTCAATATAGATCCAATATGATAGAGCTACAACTAATGATTGTTTCCATGTTAATTATTCTGCTGATTGTTTTCTTGATTAACTGATTAGTTGTTTGGTTTTACAGGGATGTCAAACCTTATTCTGAAAAAGACAATATAAGACAATAAAACAGCTACTAAGCTGTTTATACATGGCTAATGAAAATGAATATTCCTCTAATACTCCTGTTTACAAGCAGCCGTGCATACTCTGATTATAGACGCTTCTTTGAGTCACAATAGTATTTTGTCAAAGTTTTCCACTGCAGACTTGTTTATGCAAACACAGCCTTTGTCTTTCATTCATTTAGTCACCGTCTTGAAAAGGTCAGCACTGTGATATTTGTGCATATCCAAAAACAAGCTGATATCAAATATTTAAAATAATGTTTTAAAAGTAAGCGTGTTTCTCCCTTTAACCAAAAAGTGGAGATTTTCTTTTGTGCACACATCTTTATTCCAGCCTTGCAAACTGTCAGCTAGTTGGTCTGTTTACAGCCCAGAGCTGACTGAGGCCGTGTGTCACAAACTGCAGTAAAAAAACCCCAAGTGAGACTATTATTCTGAATTTATGTTAACATGTCCAAAGAATGCTCCTTGAAACCAGAATGATACCAGCGTATCCCACATGTCTTAATAAGAATATGCTCTGTTCAGAATAAGACCTAATTCAAAATATCCCACCATGATCTGGATCAAATTCATGTTATTAACTATTAACTCCAAATAATAGAGGAAAATTAATGTGCATGTAAATGTAGCCAGTGTAGTTCATGAGCCACATGCAGCTCCAGTTATTCTCAAAGTTGGCCAGACCAGTAAAACCACTGCATAGTATATCCTGAAAACATTCACAATTAATGAATCATCTATTTACTTGGGATGGCTCTATATCACATTTTCACGTCTGATATCAATAAATACTGCAGCCTTGAAAATCTGTCAGTACTGATACCACACAACTAAACTGTTATCAGTGTATTTAGATGCAGTTTGCTTAACTTAGCCAACTAAAAACATCATGCTCAAACAAATATTCTACTCCCATAATGGAAGAAATACACAGCACACGACACGACTCAGTTATACTACGACTAATACTACTTTTTCTTTTTATTTCAGCTTCTCTTACTGTGAAAAAGGAGCATTTTTTTATCACTCAGCTCAGCATCATTCAAACATTCAAAATGAAACTTAAAATTGCGCTCAGCTGTTTTGCTTTTTTCTTCCTCGAGCTTAAAATAACTCTGAGCAGCTGACATGATAACTGTGCTGCTGTTTTGTTCAGCATTTATGTGATAGTTTCGGCTAATGGATTGTATCAGTTTACACTTTTTCTTTTCCGCGATATCTGATCCAGTGATTCAGGACGGTATCGACACATTGATTTACAAAACAGATGATGAACAATCTGAGAGGACTTACGAAAAATGAGTGTTTTTCACATGTGCATTACAATGTGCAGATCACAGTGGACATACAAAAGCACAAAACATGGATGTAAATTGTAACTAAACAACAATATAGTATTTTACTTATTTATGTTTCAAACAATTTGTGGAACATCTTGTTGTGGAAGAAGGTTAAGTGATCCCCTGCCTTACAAACCATTTAGATTTTGACCACAATAAATATTCATTGTTTTATGAGAAGACTTTATTCTGGTTTGGAAATAACAACTACTCTGCAATTTTGTACACTTTGATGAGGCATCCAGTGGGCCAGATCGGACCCAGAACCGACCCACAGACTATATGTTTTACATTCTTGATCTCTAAAATGTCAGAAAAATGATGAAAAATGTTGACTAGTGTTTTCCAAAGCCCAAGATTGTGTCCACACATGTCTTGTTTTGTCTACGACCCAAAGATATTCAGTTTAGGTTTAAAGAAAGCAGAAAATATTCACATTTAAGAAGCAGGAATCAGGGAAGTTTGACTTTTTCTTTCTTATTAAATTACTCAAATCAATTAATTGGTTGTCAGATTAGCTGGCAATTTATTTAACAGTTGACAACTAACGAATTAAGTGATTTATCGTTGCAGCTCTGAATAGAATAGTCTGAATAGTATGATTTGATTTATATACTCTAGAAAACAGTGCAATAATCATAAAAAGTTTGTTAAACTTGGAGCAACAATTATTCTCCGTCTTGGTTATTTCTTTTAGGCTTTCCCTTTATTATCATATAGGAATGTTAAGAAACAACAATACAGCAAATATAACAACTAATATATCCCATAAGGTCCTATTATTGTTTTAATTATGAACTACTACTCCTGTTTTATTTTGAAAACAATGTTAACTCTTCAACACAAAGGCTCAGCATAGAAGTCCCATAGAAGTCCTATTATAAACTTTAAAATGACATTATAGTCAAATCAGAGCAAAACTACATACAATATGGGATTATAAGATCATATGAAATACCCATTAAGCATCATAAACAGCAATAGCATTCATTTAATACACTCTAGATTGATATCACAGCAACTATATACAATATTTGACTATGATATCATAGGAAATACCCATTAGTCAGCACAAAACCAATGAAAACTCCTCACTGAATTCAGGAAACGCACCACGAGTCCCTTACTACTACTGTGCAAATTTGGTTTTATTGTGAAAACCATATTACCTCTTCTACAAAACAGCAGCAGTATTCTGATTATAAACTTTAAAATCACATTATAGTCAGAGTAAAACTACATACAATATGACACTATGAAATTATATTTAGCACAAAACCTCTGTTACCCATGTTAAGTCCTCTACAAATGAGCAACAACACTCCTGTAATAAACTTTAATGATATTATAGACACATCACAACAAATCCACATATAATACATGACTATAATATCATGTGAAATACCAATTAAACAGCACAAAACCAATGTAAACAGCACATCTAGTTCAAGGAGCACACTATGAGTCCCTTAACATGCACTACAACTACTGAGAAATTACTTTTATTTTGAAAACAATGTCAACTCCTCTACAAAACAGTAATAACAGTCCTATAATAAATATTAAAATGATATTATGGTCACACCACAGCAAAGCTTTATACAATATGGAACTGAAATACCCATTAAATATCATTAAAACCGATGCAGACTGCACGTTTAGTTCAGGGAAGAGACTCTTTGTCCCTTATTGCTTATTACTACAACTGTGAATTTAGAATTTTATTTTGAAAACCATGTTAACTCCTCTACAAAACAGCAACAGCATTCCTATGATACACCTTAAAATGATATTATAGCCACACAATATGGGACCCTAATATCATCTAAAGTACCCTTTAAGTACCATAAAACCAATGGAAACTGCCCATTTAATTCAGGGAACAGAGTACTGCTACTGTGAATCTACTGTTATTTTAAAAACTCCTCTACTAAACAGCAACAGCATTCATTTAATACACTTTAAAATGATATTATAGTCACACAATATGGGACTTTAATTGCCCGTTAAGTACAATGAAACCAATGCAAACTGAACATTTAGTTCAGGGAACACACTATATGTATTACTGTGAGTTTAGTTTTATTTTGAAAAACTCTTCTACAAAACAGCAATAGCATCCATTTAATACACTTTAAAATGATACTATAGTCACTACATTAAATATGTGACTATAATATCATATGAAATACCTCATAGGCAGCACAAAACCAATGCAAACTGCACATTTAGTTCAGAAAACACGCTATAAGCCGCTTATTACACACTACTACTGCTGTGAAATAATTTAATTTTGAAAATAATGTTAACTCTTCCACAAAACAGCACTGACTCTTCTATAATAAACTTTTAAATGATATTATAGTCGCATCACAGCAAAGCTACATACAGTATGGGACCCAGAAATAGCAGAAAACCAATGCAAACTGCACATTTAGTTGAGAGAACACACTATAAGTCCCTTTATTTGTGCTACTACTACTATGAAATCAGTGTTGTTTTGAAAATAACGCTCTTTAATGTAACGCCTCTACAAAACAGCAATGCCATCTCTATATTAAACTTTAAAATGATATTATAGTCGCATCACAGCAATAATATCAATATTTAAAAAAAAAAAAACATTAAGGAGCACAAACCCAATGCAATCTGCAGATTTAGTGCAGGGAAGCCAGTGTAAGTCCCTGCAGGAGCAGCCACAACAGTGATTTTTGGTTAAGGGTGACCTCCCGGGGAACAAGCCGTATTTATCGCAGTGCTCACACTGTCGGAATGTGAATAATGAAAACAAGGCAAAGAGAAGGGAAAAGAAGCAAAGCTTACATGTTGGGAGAGCTCCGGAACAAGGTGCGCTGGCTGTCCTGCACAGAGAGGTTATTTCCATCTGCTGACTCCAGCTGTGTCCGCGTCTCAAAGCTCAAACTTTTCTCCAGTCGAGGAAAAAATTGGATAAGAAACGCGTTCGACCTGAGAATATAAATCCCAAAAAAGTGACCACAGAATCCGTCCACAAATCACTTCCTGCTCATCAGTACATTTAACCGAGGCAAAGATCAATTATTGACTCCTGAGCGGTGCAGAAGAAGAAACGTGCGGAGCTGACTGACTGACTGACTGACTGACTGAAGCTCAGTCCACATTCCTGCTCACAGAGAGGCAGAGAGGAGGGGAGGGGGGGACAGAGGGGGAGGAGGAGGGGGGAGACAGAGGGGAGAGAGGGGCGGGGAGGGGGCGAGTCCATGAAACACTCTCGGGAGGTGACCATCAATCACACAAATCCCCACCCAGGGGCCGGACTCACCGCTACTATCATTCTCGACATGCTCCTGATGCGTTCAGGGACGCCTCGTAAAATATGCGACCAATTTCAATTCTCAAATTCAATTCAGTTCGCTTTATTGGCGTGAATGTTTGGTGAACAATATATCCCGAAGATTAAAGACAATATTACATAATACAAAAGACATACAGTACTAGAGCTGCAACTATTAATCAAGTAATGGATTTGAATACTTTTTAAGGAAAAAAAATGTCAAAATTTGCTGCATCCAGTTTCTCAAATTTGAGTATTTTCTTGTTCCTTTCGTTCTCTGTAACAATAAACTGATTATTTTTCAGTTGTGGACAAAATAAGATATTTGAGGACATCATCTTAGACTTTGCGAAACACATTTTCCGATATTTTGTAGACCAAACAACTAACGATTAATTGAGAAAATAATCAACAGATTAATCAATGATTAAAATAATCGTTAGTTGCAACCCTATACAGTACATTATCACTATAATGACATTTACATCATGGGCAATATAATGATATAATCAGTCTAACTTCAAAACAAAAAAGCTTTATCAACATAGGAAACAGACATTTACATTGCAAAAGTAAGTGTGATATAAAAAAAGAAAAAGAAAAAGAAAAATGTGCATAAGCAAAAATGTGAGGGAAATTCAGTGATGAAAGTATCATTATAGTATACAGTAGTATAGAACAGTATATAATAAATATCAGATTTTTTTTCATTGTCATTAAGTTGACTCAAATTCACATTGATGAAGTTTTAATGTCTTATAATTTTGAAACATAACAGGAACTTTCAGCATTTTCTTTCTTTTTGAGTCCATTTGTACTGAAGTCAAAGTCAATTTTTTTGTCAATTCTGCCATATGGATCAAAATGCCATTTCTCTCAAACCCACAATTTAAACATACAAGTACTCACACAACAACAATGGTAAGAGAAAAAAAATAGTAGGATAAAAACAAAATCTTAAAAATGTAACCAAATCCTAAAAAAGAAAAGATACAGATACAGATGTAGAAATGTGTAAGTAATATTTCATTACATATAGCATCGACATGTTATGTTTGGAGTCAATGTGCTCTGTGTCAATAAATAAAACTCAGTAAACCTAAGTAACGTTTGAATTTCCAGAACATAAATTATTTATTGCTTGAATATGTTCTAGGTGGAATATTTCCAAAAGTACTTGAATGCAGCATTGCTCTCTGCTGCTCCCTGACTCTCAGGGTTAAATATTTGCCTGAGTGCGTGTGTGTGTGCGAAGACAGACAGTAGATAGCCTCTCCAGTATTTAATTTGGAGATATCTTTAAATTATGGTCTGTCATATATGATAAATGTTTTGACTCAGATACCGATCCAATAAACTGGTTACACGAGGCGCTCGAGTCCACAGCTCTACAGTTTCTTTCAGGAGCCTAAAGATGATCAGATATTATATTTGTTTGATATCATTACCATTTTATTATCGATGTTTCCTGTTAGTCTCCCCGCTGTAACAAACAACTCCGTATTTCAACAAAGATAAATAACCGCCTCCCGGAACCATCGTTCTCCTCCCGGGATCTACACGCTGGCCGGACGTTAATTTCAGACGGACCAAAACATTTTCCCAAAGTTGACGTGGAGGTGTCTGTGTTACAATGGCTGATACTAAAGTAGAAATTTCAACTGACACCTCCGCTGCGATACAGAACCCAAATGCGCCTTCTCAGGCCAATAACCCGCTGTCCAGGAAGCTAAACAAGATCCTGGAGACGAGGCTCGACAATGACAAGGTACGTTGACCGAGTTTAGCTTCATGCTAACAGGCTAACAGGAGCTAAATCTGCAAGCTAGTCGCGTCACATCTGAACATATTTCTTCTCTGTGGCTATAATGTCGTCCTTCCAGAGGTAATTGTTTGGATGCTCCTCACTGGCTGTGGTTAAGCACAGCAAAAACGTCAAACAAGTAAATTAATTTGACACTTAGGTTAGCATGTAGCTGCAGTGAGTCAGTAGCCTGATATCAAACTGAATTGTCAGCTCGTTAAATTTAGAATAGACTATTATTTCTAGGTCATTTCTCTTTACACCAGTTCTACAAGTATTAAAAGTTACAAGACAAATCCATTCTAAAAACACGTCCAAAGCTGAAAACTTAAAGACAAAATCAAACTTGCCGAACCAAAGAGTTCTCTCTGACTGAACATCCTGCACGTCCCCAATGTTTACAAAAGCATCTGCCATTTTGGTCAGTTTATAAAACTCAAAGTCCACCCTGAGCCGAGCTGCCAGCAGCCTAGTTAGCATTGACCCCACACCCCTGGGACGGTTTTCTTGGTTTTCTGCATAGTAAATTTGGTTAGTCTTGACAAGTTTAGCAGTGTGTGTACAGGTTAGGGCTGCACAATTATTTGCAAAAGGATCGAAATCGCAATATGGCCAAGTGCAAAATTCATTTTTCCAGAAGGGAAAAATGTGCATTATAATAGAGTACTGTAGTGCTGCAGAGATGCCCTAACATACAAGTCGTGTTCTCCAGGTGAAAGAAAACATGTTTGTTTGGTACAACCCCCCCCCCCCCAAAAAAATCTCACATCATTACTGTTTTAATAGTTTATTTTTCAGTTAAAATGAACATTTTGATGCAAAAATGGTCATTCCCACTCATTATATCACAACTGCAATTTCAGGCAAATAATTGCAGTATGACTTTTTATCATATCATGCAGACAGTACAATTCCTTTTTTGCAGAGTAGTGTGTAAGACAAATTTTAAAAAAAAGAAAAATGCTCTCTTAAACATTTGAATCAAGTATGCAGACAGTCTAACCAGTCCGGAACAATTAACAGGCAGGTGGTGTATTGTTTCTGTGAACATTTGTTAAAACATCACAGCTGATATAATTACCTTGTTGTGCTTTCAGGAGATGCTGGAGGCGCTGAAGGCGCTCTCTGTGTTCTTCACTGAGAACAGTTTGCGCACCAGGAGAAATCTTCGTGGTGACATAGAGAGACGAAGCCTGGCGATCAATGAGGAATTTGCACGAATATTTAAGGATGTAAAAGAGGTAAACAACACTTAATTGTAGAACTATTTAACCAGCCAGACCATCTGTGTAGTGATAATTCTATAACTGAAGTGGATTGTATTCACTAGATATCACTTCATCATGTCCGATACAGATACGGCAACCTTGAGTCTCTTCTGATACTAAACTGATACCATCTTTTTCTGTCTCTTCAACAACTAAGCTGTTATTAATATATCTGTGTGGGTGTACTTTGCTTAACCTAGATATCTAAAAAACATCAAAATGTGAAACAAATAACCTACTCCCATGAAGAAGTAAATATGTAGCCCACAACATGACTTTGTTATCAATCCTGATGCTTCTTTTGATTTACCTTGTTCACACACGGAACTTTTAACAACATTTCAGATTGAATGACTGAATGCATAAATGTCACTTTGCAGTTTTGCTTTTTTCTTCCTTGAGCTTAAAATACCTCCACAAAGCTGACATGATGACAGCGCTGTTGACGGGTCTCACTGACATCATGGCTGGTGTTCATGTTACACATGCTGTTCATCTGTGTAACTGTGACACATCTCTCTTTACAGCATGTCCCCAATCAAAATTGTTAACTGTGTTTTACAAAACAACACAGGCTGGCTCTGGTATTTTGGTACTACATTAGTAGAAGTGTTTTCGGCTCTTAGAGACGCAGCTATGATAGTGATGAAGAACAGCGGATCTGATTTAGCAGACGCCAGGGTACTAATGTCATCGAATGTCATCCTGTTGCACCTTTAGTGTTTGATTTTCCATGTGTGAACGTGGGTACGTCTGCCTCAGCACTGTTGTAACTGTGATTTATTTTGTTCTTGACAGGAGCTTGAAAGCGTTCATGAGGATGTTCAGGCCATGAGCACATGTTGTGAAGAAATGACCAACAGATTAAAGGTATGTTTTATTATCGTCTCTGCATGTTGTTGGAAAATTCTCCTGTATGACGTTTAAAGTTTTACATGAGTGATCTATTACTTTTTTTTTGATGATAAAGTTTGTATGACATCTTTTAAAACATTGCAACTTTTCTTCAACAGGCTGTGAAGGAACAAACTCAAGACCTCATCGTAAAAACCAACAAGCTGCAGGGAGAAAAGTGAGTTGATTCTAAAGAGGTGCCATTTTTGTGTGTTTGTGTGTTTTACTGCACAATGTTTCTCTCATAACTTGACATACAGTCAAGTACACTTGTAACATTTTTGAAATAAGAGAGACAAAGGGAATCAGTGTATAGTTGCAATAATTGTTACTGCATTCGGGAAACTTGTTAGATTGTGGTAGACAGTGTGTGGCCAGCTGTCTGCCAGCTTCTGAGGCAGTAGTTTGGTATTTTTGCCTTGGACTGTGTTATGTTGTGGGTCTTTGCTTCATATATCTGGTGGACAAAACATCAGGAATTACTTTTACTATAATGCAGTCAAGTTCACAACACTTTTATTATGTGCAGCCTCAAATTGTTCTGTTGAATTTAGTGAGAACTCAAAAATCTTCAGTAGTCTAAACAAAAACAACCTTTTGGAAGTGTTTGTTGTAGTAGTGGATTACACTGAGCACGTTTCATACTCTGCATTGTTCACTCTTCTGCGAGTGCTGATGTGAGAATTACTCAAGCGGCTCAACCTCAGTCTTTCATTTCAAGCACACGTTGTTTCTCAATCTGACTGTAACTAAATTATCACCAAAATGTAAAATAAGGCTCCATGATGAGGCCTCAGTTTTTAAACGAGGATTTCATAACATCAGGGAGGTCGTGGAAATAAGATGGAAACTGAATCCAAGTCATCTTCAGAAAGTTCAAAGAAATCTCATGCAGACATTTTCTCCCCTTATCTTTTCTGAAGCTTCGTCTTCATCAGTCCAAAGTGATACACCATTATTTTACACTCTGGGGTGTCTCATTTCTACAGAGAAATTATTCCCCCTTCTATTCAGGAAACTTTCCAGACAAATTGCACTTTAATCAAAGCACACAGCAGGAACAAACACGGTCGACTTTGTGAGTGATAAGCTTTTATTGCACACATGTTGTTTGGAAAGTGAGACATTGTTTGATGTGCGAACACTTCCTCGTTTTCCAGGAGTTCTGAGTAGTTATGAAGGTTGTCAGTGGAAGGAGGTTTCCACCTTTTATTAGAAACAAACCTTTACATTAAAACATATATACAG
>JAJHUR010138096.1:4931-16379 GCA_027495735.1 Lutjanus campechanus
GCTTTCATACTGCTCATCTGGAGTAATCAAAGTCTCCTAAAGCCCCAATGTGCAGTTCACTCACGCACGCAAATGGTCGCACCAAAGATACCCAGTTCAGACGGCGTGGACGTGCACATAAATGTGGCTGCAAGCTAAGGATCTACAGTGAAGATTTAAGCTAAAAAAAAGGTGTAAATGACATCTTTCAAGTCAACTTTGTATGTTGGGGCTTTCAGTCGACTTGGATTACACCAGGTGAACAGTATGGAGGCATTTCATCTTTTGTTTTGTTTTTTGTTTTGACATTTGAAAACAGGCTGCCATTCATTTAAATTGTTAAATTGACTGAATTTTCGTTTTTGCGTGAACTATCCCTTTAAGCACAATACTACTTGTACAAAAGTTCTCAAATGAAAAAGTTTTTGTGTGTTTCAATCAGAACTTATGTGCATGCACTCTCACAAACAACCTAAATAAAATCTATTCTTAAGGCAAACTGTATAACAGGTACAGGCAATGTAATGTACTGAACTACAGTCCCCATCTCCCATCATGCTATTTTATGTATAAAATACAAATGTGACTTTTTGTTGTGTTTGTTCAGAACTTGGTAGTTTACACTGGTAATTTTTTGGTGATTTATAGTTTTAACCATTAGTGAGGTGGGTGTTGCATTTCTTGAGGCCAGCTGTATTTTGCATTGTTGGGAGTGCTTTTCCCTTAAGTTGAATGAATGGCATTAAGGGGCTGAGATCGCAGAGATCTGCTTCCTCTTATTCCATGCTGCTTGCTGCAATATTTTATTGTGTTCTTCATATCCATCTGGCGACCACCTGGAAACTATTTCGTCACCTCTTTGGTGGTACCAGCCTCCAGTTTGAGAAACACTGCTCTGTCAGACTTTGTCCTACTTTATTGAAAATAGTTTCTGAACACTTTATGTGGATATGCCCATAATCAGTTTCACTTATTCACATGAAATTAACATGACATCACAGTAATTACGGTTGTGTATGGGTAAGAATCAATGTGATAAGTATCGGGTTATGATTCAATATACTGCAATATCATAAGCAAGGTGAGATAATACAATTTTTGCAACTAATTTTGGGAAAACTGTCATAATATAAAGACCACACCATCATATGCATAAAATCATAAGTTTAAAATACTGCTATCTAGTGGTTGGGGGTTAAACCCAACACAAAATGAACCACTGGCACGAATATTTGCATGTATCATGATAAGTGTTTTTGAGAATCGGAACAGTATCACAAAACATAATATCAGGATACTCAAGTGTATCAATATTTTCTTATACCTCTTTTTTTCCCTGCACCCTTCACTGATCAATCCGCATGGGCTGCTGGTGTATACGGTAGTTAAATGATTTTACACGCCACATTATGTTATTGCATCATAAGTTACACTACTGTACAATCAGGACTTCAGTGTAAATGAATATTAAGCAGTTCTCCATGAAATATAGAAAGGAAACTGATGATCAGGTAAATTTATTACTAATACACAAGAGACTGTCCACAACCCACCCTCCATCCTGCCTCCTTGCTCTCACTTGGGATTATACCAATGTTTGTGTGTCTATTTTAAGAAGGTGTGAGTGACATCACAGCACCCACGGTGAAAGGCCAGATGAAAGGTGGGCGTCATAAACACACACACGCACACCCCTTGACGATCAGGTCTCCCGCCTGTTGTCCTTATCACCATTGTACCATACAGGACCAATGCCCCAGTCGCCCACACACACACAGACACACACCATGTGGGGCCACACACACATGCACACCATAGGAGTGTACAGCCCGGAGAGATCAGATGGTGTCTTCTGCGGGCCAATCTGTAACCCCTTGTGGAGTCGCACGCACACACATGAACACATACAAACATGCATACACACACACTGACTCAGAGATACACACAATCTGTCTTTTTCCCTTTTTGTTACTTATCTCATGTCCTGTAAGTGTGTACATACGTACACATACACACGCATTCAAACAGCCTGCAGAACTTCAGCTGCAGAGCTGCAGGGGATCGTGGGGTTAATAACGTCTTCAATCATACATCCATGACACCCATACTGACTAATACACACACACACACACGCACGCAAAGATTCCTATCTCTCTCTGCCTCAAAGGCCGACACAAGGGTGCCCTAATCCCGTCTCAATGGCTGTGGGGGAGTGTATGTGTGTGTGTGTGTCTGTGTGGTGGGTGCCACATGGGCTTATATGGATGAGATGGTATGCTCCATGGTCCCGGTCCCAAAACATCCCCTGTTCACACACACAGACACACACACACAAACCTCAAAGGCTGCTAGGTTGTGTGGGGCGCCAGTGTGTCCGAGACACACTGAGACAGATAGAGCTTCATTATCATTTACTAGGAGATTGAAACAGCAGGAGAGAGTCACATGGAGCGAGACACACAGAGAGAAAGAGGGAGAGAGAGAGAGAGACGGAGGAGTGTGCAGGACTACCAGTTTAATCAAATGTCATATTTCATATTTTAATTATCATGTAAGTATTCTGTATCTCGGTAAAAGTGTACTTTTATTTAACAATGAAGAGAAAAGGATTGTTTCAACAGAAGAAGACAGACCTGAGAGATGGAGATGCAGCAACACAAAAGGCACAGATAGAGACAGAGAGTGAATAAGTAAGTAATGCCCACGCTTCAGTGATCTCAGTGTGTGTATGTTTGTTTGTGTTTGTGTGTTGGGGGTCTCTGTAGAAGGCACCTTAAAAGCTCTTGCCTTCAGTAGGGGCAACGCTCTCTTCAGAAGTTGGCCTGCACTCTCCCACGCCACCAGGATCAGAGAGTGTGGTCAAACATCGGCTACCTTTATGTACACAACGATGTGCCTATTACCCATAGTCCACCATCTCAGACATCATAACTACTCTTATATACACTATACTGTATGGGATAAAGTTACTGCAGATAAGTTCCAATTACAGAAAAACGAAAACCAAGAACTGCACACATGGACATGTGGTTATGACTGGCTCCTATTAAATGAATGAAACGGAGGTGCTCTACATAACACAGCTCCTCCAACACACATAATTACACTCTACATTACATCTGTCTGATGTTATGCCTATGTTATAAGCAAATTATCCAGTCTCCTCCTCTGTTGTTCATCATAAACCCATACTGGGGACAGCTTAGAAAAAAAATGGTCACTGGTCACTTTTTAGATAAGCTATCAAAACCATAACCTAAAAAGTTGTTTACAAACTAATCTTTGCCTTAACCCCAAGATTAAACATACAAGAGACAATGTGCCTAATTGTAACTTCAAACAGAGATGATTTTTTATTTTCGTGCTCATGGATTAATTTAGAAACACACTTTGTTACTCCTCATACTGCTGGCACAGATGCAACCACAACTAGACTTCCCTGCAGATTTTCAAATAACTTTTACCTGAACACCTATCCATTCTCAAATTGATCATCATAAAGTTAGATTGACGAAACTGATGGACAAAACTGTGTCCAACTACAAAAATCTACTCAGATCAGGTGTCTGTATTCTGATATCAATGTAAGTTATTATCTTCCAGCCCAAACAGGCTTACAAGGCAGACTATCGATTTCCATGTTCATAGGTGTGAGACCAAGTATACAAATTATACGAAAACATGAATAGTATATTCTGCAGGCCTTCGTACTTGAAGTGCATTAAATAAGCTGATCTCATATTTTATTCATGTACTCAGAACATGGGCTGAGATGGTCATGGAGCTGGACGGAGCGTGTGCTGCTACATCTAGCTAATACCTAGTTTTTAGGGAGTTAAGGGAAAATATTCAATTGAAAAACCTAAGAAAAGAAACAAATCCTCACATCTGACAAACTGGAAGCACTAAATATTTCTCTAAGAACTGACTTAAACAATATCTGCTATCAAAATTGTTGGGAGGGGGGTTGTGCAAGCATGTGTCTGAGGCATCACACACAGATGACGTCAATGAAGTCATCAGCCTTACAAAACAAACTTTAGCAGCTAATTAACAGTCAATCAATTTTAGGGTGAGTGGGAAAAAAAAAAGTGGCTGCAGATGAGAAAAGACAAACTGCAGCTAGAGAGGGAAAGAGAAAGAAAGGGAGACAGAGAGGGAGAGAATTGAAGGGAAAACAGTGAGGTGCAGAGAGATAATTGGGCTGTCCGGAACAAGGGCATGGAGAGAGGCCTCCAACGCCTCTGTGTGTGAGCGTGTGTGTGTGTGTGTGTGTGTGTGTGTGTGTGTCCCATGAAAGAGTTCTCTTTTCTGACAAATACATTGTTTTGATCAGTGTGTGTGGGGACCGCAGTCTCTGTATGCTGTCCCCCTCTGAGACCCGGTCCGTGTGTGAGCGTGTGTGTGTGTGTATGTGACCCATAGTGAGATGACAGAGTCGTAGAGCATCCTGCCGTTACGCTTTGTCTCACAGAGAGCATTTGATCCACCAGCACACACGCGCACACACACGCACACACACACAACCCTGGGAGGCCTATGCTGGGACAGAGAACACAGGGGAGAGAGGGATGAGAGGAGGGAGGGAGAGAGAGGGATGCAGGGTGAAGGTTAGGACTCGGAGTTTGTTACCACACAACACAAAAATGAACTTTTTCTGCTTTTTAATGCACATCAGAGCAAGTACAGGGATTATTTGATGCTTTATGGAGAATTGCTTTAAAGGCAAACTATGCAGAATCTTTCCCAAAAAAACAACGCATGGACAACAAAAATAATCTCTCTCACTTATCAACCACGACCCATCGGAAATATGTGGCGCTGCCTGCATCTGTAGAGACACTGCCTCCTGCCTGTATCTTCTCATTCTCCATCCGTATTTGACGTCCTGGGAATGACGCTCAACAAGGAGGAGCAAGCACACTTTGCAAAAAAATCTGCATTAAGCCCTGCTTTCCCTCTCTTTTTACACTTCTAACTGTTACAAAAGAAATGCATATTACAAATTGTTCCATGTGACGAAATGAGCATTACACAATGAGCATTTCAAGCTGACCAGTTGGATTAGGCGAAGGCAAGTTCCAGCTGTGCTGACAATTTCCATAATGCACAGCTGGCTGTTCTTGATTGGTTGCTATGCCAACTCTTGAGGTAACCAGGGCACTAGTTAAGACATTTTGCTTGATTTCTCCACAGGGAATGTAACACCTGACCATGACATTTCTGCATAGAGTTCATGTACCCCTTAGAAAAGAATAAGCACTCAACTTCAAAGTGAAGTCTGGGTCTTGCCTGTAATTGTCAACATGAACATTTCATGTAGTGCTATTATTTTCACAGCAGGCAGCAGACAAACAAATAACACCATTCAAACAACATATCAGAGAATCTGAGAGAGATGCAGACAGAGACAAAGAGCAAGACAGAGAAAAAGTGCTTTTAAATATGAGAGAGCTTGGCCCTCTTCCAAACCTATGTTCCTTCTTAACTGAGCAGCGCATGCAAACACACACAGACACACAAACACACACGTAATTGGTGGGTGGCTGCTATGCATCTGTAGAATTACTGATGAGGTTTCACCTCAGAGAGAGAAAGAGAGAAAACAGGAAAGAGAAGAAGAAACAGAGACAATGTGAGGACAGAATGTAATGTAACGTGTGTGGATGGACAGTGAGAGGACACACAGTCAGAGAAAAGTCCACACTGCAGTCGGACTCATTATTACAATTCCTCTATCAATACGGTTGCACACACTCACGCACACCCTCATTGCTCATGCTCTCCCTCAGTCTCATTCTCTCTCGTTACCCTCCTCTCTCTCTCTGCTAATTGACCAGAGGAGAGGGACCAGGTGGCATCATCCCCGTCACACACACACACACACACACAAACACACACACAACACAATCATGCTGGCCTCATCACAGACCCCTGCAACATGCAGCAGAACATAAATGAGCTCCTTGGTTTGTGTTGGGGGACACATCCCTAAGGTGCTTACACACACACACACACACACACACACACACACACACACACACACACTCTTTAACCCTTTCTTAGTCCTGCCCGAGGTACTCTTTTGGGTGCCTGCCCCCCCCACAAGCCCCGACCTCCCACCCTCCCTTCCTCTCTCTGTCTCTGTATGGGCTGCTGGGGGTCCCTCGGGTGTCTACCCCCCATTACTGCCCTTCCCTGCTCCTGTCAACCCCCTCCATCCCCAAACTATGCGAGGCTGTGCGTGTGCGCGTGAATGAGCAGTAGAAAGTGTGTGTGTTTGGTCCTTGGTCCCTTGCGGTGTACAGGCCGTAAACCAAGCCAGGCGATTGATGGCGAGGACAGCAAGGGAGAGGCAGGAAGAGAACGAGGGAGAGAGGGAAAGGAGGACTGTGGAGAGAGGGATGGAGTGAGGGATGATGGGATGGACAGAGGGGAGAGCAACAGAGGCGTTGGGAGAAAGAAAGAGTGCAGCAAAGAAGAGAGCAGTGGATGGAAGGAGGAGGAGTATGCACCTCTCTGGGGGGCTCGCTCAAGGTGTGTTTCCATGGCAACCAGGGGTGGGGGGGAGGGGGGGGGGCTGATGCGGGGGGGTGAGCTTGACCCATTGGTAGTGTGGGGGCTGGAGAATACACACACACACACACACACTCGTGCACACACACAACCTGCTGCAGTGCTGGAGGGGTCCCAAGAGTGCCCCCACCTTTACTCACCCTCTCCCTCGCTCTCATACACAGACACACACACACACACGCACGCGCACACACAGAAAGAATGCTGCAGTGCCGAGGTCCCGCGAGTACCCAACACCCACACACACTCTCCCTCCCTCCTCTCATCTTCCATTTTCCCTCTCTGTCTCCATCACTCTCTCTGTGAGGTAATTGTTAATATTTTTTATCATTTGTTTACTCCTCATGTTTGGTGTGGATTTTAACATTTGGCTTAATGTAGATGGGAGGCAGAGCTTTCCCCCTTCAAAACACAAGCATCTTAGTTGATGCGCTCTACTCAAACAACCTGCTTTTGACCCATTCATTTCAGTCTACTGTCAGAGGTTACTCTGTGGTCATCACTGTTTGCAGAAATTCCAGTCTGCAACTTTGATTCCATCTCTGCTTGTCCGCAGAATCACACATAACATACGCTGAGAGTCAAATTAAGTTTCAATTTCACTTTAGTTTCTTGGTCTCTTGCATGGATTTTCTTTGTGTTGCATTAGTATGATTGTCAGTTAGATGTTTAGACATCAATAACAGATTGCCTTTTCCCCAAAGCAAATTTGTGTCCAAACCATGTTCAAACCAAGTCAGAGGAAACACTGTGACAGGTCGGACAACATGCACTGATCTAGAGCTGCAACAGTTAGTAGATTAATTGGTTAGCTGCGCCCTATTAAATTAATTACCAAATATTTTGATAATCAATTAATTCTTTTGAGTAATTTTTTAAGAAAAAAAGACCCCCAAATTCTCTGATTTTACTTTCTCAATTGTAAATATTTTGTTTTCTTTACTCCTCTCAGACAGTAAAGTGAATATCTTTGGGTTGTGGGTAAAACAAGACATTTGAGGATGTCCTCTTGGGCTTTGCGAAAAACTGAGAAACGTTTTTCATCATTTTCTGACATTTTATAGGCCAAACAACCAGAAAATGATTAACAGATTACACAATGATGAAAATAACTGTCAGTAGCAGCCCTCTACTGACACATTCATATTCACTATACATGCAGGTAGAATCAATATCACTGGAGAGGAAAGAAGGGATGACAGACAAAGTTTGCACCCTGTAGTCAAAACTGATCTTAAATACATAGTATAATAACGTAAACCAATGACCTACACTCACCATTAAACTCTTCCAGAGGTTTAATGACAGCAACATCTAACTAATGAAAAAAGATGACATCCCTCCCAACTTCTACTCCTTCAGTAATGGCTACATTCCTCATTTGCACATCTGACATTGCCCTGTATTAAATATTTCCAGTGGAAACTCACACTCTCTCACACACAAACACACAACACACACACTATTGGCAGACATAGGCAGCATATGGTGATAACCAGTTTGTGTTTGTGTGTATAATGAAAGGAAGCACAAATTGAGCATATTTGTGTGGTGCACAAGTGCATGTGTGTCTTGGAAGGAGACTGTGCATGTGTGTGTGTGTAGCAGCTTGGATTTTCCCTATCAGATTACATAACAGTAGGAAGCTGGAGCGCTCTGTCCTGTAGTAGCCAAATGCCTTCTCACTTACACACATGCAGACACACACACGCACAGACGCGCGCGCGCACACACACACACACACACACATCATACACCTCACATTGTCTGAGAGCATGCATTGCTGTCTGATTTGATTGCTGCACAATTGGTTGTAAAACTGTGCTGAGTGTTATCTCTGGGCACCCAAATCACAGCAGTTACATTTGATATTAAAACATCAGTACAGCAGACATGCAGAGGTGGCACAAGTACACACATTCTGTAGTAGTAGTAGTAGTAGAAATACAGATACTTGTTTAAAAAAGGCTGGTAAAAGTAGAAGTACTGATTCAACCTCTTTACTCAAGTAAAAGTGAAAGTGTAAAAGTGAAAAAGTACTGGAACGTACTCAAAGTATACAAGTGAAAAGTCGTCTTCTTAAGGACATTTTGTTTTCATCTTGTTACGTCTGTAGTGTCTGATACATACATGTTGGATACATCAAGGACTCGTCTTTTCTATGTATTACTGTCCCGTCTACTTAGGATGAAATCATGCCCGTGAATGTTCTCATTCGTCCAGGTCATTGTAATCTCAGGAAAGATTAAATCGAAAGCAACTGGACTTGTTCAAAAGTCTTTTCTGAAGCTAGTCTGACCAGACTAGCTCAGACTAGTCTTACAGGCATGAACTGATGAAGCTTCTTGAATGAGAGGCGAAATGTCTTCAGAAAAGACTTTTGAACAAGTCCAGTTGCTTTCGATTTAATCTTTCCTGAGATTAGGATGAAATCAGTTTTACATTGTGGTGCTGAGAAGGCAGTGTGCAATAATGCAAAATAAAAATAATTAATACTTCACCTCAAATGCATTAAAACTAAAGTAACAAGCCTGTTATGAAAATATAAGGAGTAGGAAGTACAGATGCTTGTGTTAAAATGTAGGCAGTAGAAATAAAAAGTTGTCCGAAAGATAAATACTCGGGTACAGATACATGAAAAGCAGCACAGTAATGAAGTAATTGTACTTCTTTACTCCCCACTTCTACTGACATGATTGATGGCGAAAACTACAAAAACAAGACTCAGATTTAAAAAAATTACTTTAGCTTTAACACTGGAACAGCCAAGACCGTTTTCAAACTTTGTTACCTGAGTTTTCCTTTCCTGTATTTTCATTTAAAATGTTTTTTTAAATAAATTACACAAAAGGCAAAGACAATGTCAGCACAGGCAGTCATAATGACCACATTTTACTTTTTGCACAGCTGGACATGCATCTTAGTTGCTTAGAAACTATCATTGTCTGTGTCAGTAAAACCTCACAAGTGGTCTCCAATTTCCAAACATTAAAATACAAATAATTAATCAATTAAACTCAATAAAAATATAAAGTAGGGGGGACCAGGGACAGTTGTAACACTTTTTGTCTCAGCACCTATAACTCACTGAATTTTTGTGTTTAAGCTCTCAAATTTTGAAACAAACTTATTACAGTGTTTCCAACTTTTTTCGGTTTTATTTTTGTACTCCTTTCTGGCCTTTCCCCCCAGGCTACGATTTTTGCTACGTTAAAATAATCTTATAAAATATATGTAACTGTTGTTTAACGGTTTACAGAAAAATGCTGCTGTGAATATATGCAGTCATTATGGTTTACCACATGTGATGGTATGCATATTGATAAACACATAAGTATATATTTTTGATATTTCACTTTTAAAAAGATAAACTAACAAAATAAATGCATTAATCTCTTAGTCTAGTATTTATCATAAGGGATAACAGATTTCGGAAGTCAAAGGTCAAAATTATGCTTACGGCCGTTCTAGTAGTTATTGAATTCTGGCACTTCTAGTGTCAAGAGAGAGTAATTAATATAGCAAAGTAGCTACTTAGGGATTATTAAGGCACTATACCTCTGTCATCAATCAGACTGCTGTGCTCTGAATTGTAAGAAAACACAGACCAGGGCTCCAACAGCAGGGAGTAAGTGAATGCTGAAACATCACATGGAAGTTCCTTTAGACACACCCATTGTGTTGGTCATTAAGACAAAAAAACACTCTAACACAGGATGTTCAGTGTCATCTGGAGAGCACTTGACTGTAACAATTAGCAGCTGACATGTAAGACTTGTATTATCATACGTAATGAGACTTTAATTAATATTCAAACAGGAGAGGTGCGCACATCATCGCTCTGGCCTTGGAATCATCGCTCAGGACTTTCACAGGAAAATGGGGAATTGCGCCAATAAGCACTCAGAAAGCCAGTAACACACACGCGCACTCATACACACACCTCTTTTTTGCTCGTTAGCAGGGATGAGAGTAATAAATGCAGAGTATATTTGTGTTTAGAATCTTAATTGAAAGCTTGAAAGTGGCCAGGAGGGAATAAGCCTAATCACTGTGTGTGAATAAACCATCAACACACACACACACGCGTAAGGACAGACAGACAGACACACACACACTCACACACACACACAAGCTCACCACTCCCTCGGATAACATTTAAAACTGAAGTACCTCTCTTTCTCCAGTCCAGTCCTTCCTTCCCCCCCTCTCTTTGTTGTCTGTTTTATATCTCTTCCTCTCCTCCTCTTGTTTCTTCCACACTCACTCCATTCTCCCATCTGTTTACATATGTAAAACACAACTACAGCCCCCTGGATGCACATCAACAGTATGTGCGTGTGTATAAATCAGTGTGTGTATTGATGCTGGTTAAAGCTATAGTAGACATCCACCAGGAGTTATAAAAAGTGTTTATGGTGGGTCAGGGCATGCCCTAATTAATTACAGGTATTTTTAGTTTTACTACAGACGTTTTTCATTCACTAACTGCTACTGCTGTGAAATGATCTCATATATTTCAAAGGATAGGAGATATTTACAAGTTTAACTGCAGGTTAACCTACAAGTTTAATTATTAGCGTAAAATTCACAGCCCATAGAGAAATATTCACCCATGAAAAAAAAAATTCTACTTGAGTGAAGGTGTACTTTTTCAGTTGACTTGCACTAAAGGTTACTGTAAAGATGAGAAAGGTTGCAAACACACACACACACACACTTGACAGAGAATAGGCCCTTGAAAGCCAGATTTAGGTGTAAGGTGGATCAAGCCTGTGAGCCCACCTTGGTGCGATAGATTAGAACCCACACACACACACACACACACACACACAATCACCCGCCCATACAGGTTAGCAAGCATGTCTGTATCCAGGGCTAATCACCACGGCA
>JAJHUR010138097.1:0-30438 GCA_027495735.1 Lutjanus campechanus
ATTTGTGTGTGTGTGTTTGTGTGTGTGTGTGTGTTTTTTTTTTTTAGGGTTTTTTGTTTGTGTGTGTGTGTGTGTGTGTGTGTGTGTGTGTGTGTGTGTGTGTGTGTGTGTGTGTGTGTGTGTGTGGCCAGAGAGAGACTAAGTGGAATGGACAGTTAGATTGAACAGAACGAGGCACAATTACCAGGTGAGGCTGAGAAGATAATGTTGTCCCAATCTAACTCACCCCTCGGCCCCCCACCTCTCTGTCTTACACACACACACACACACACACACACACACCAACCTCCACACAATCCTCTCTCTCTGTCCTCCTCTTGTTCTGTGTCCTACAGGCTAGAATTGAACGATCTTTGAAGAGTCACAGGGTGAGCGGCCCGCAGGCAGAGACCACCCAGCTTTTATCGGCTCTCTTTCTCCAACTGCATGCTGGGAAATGTGAGCTTTCAGGCCTGCTGGTAACAGAGACTCATCCTGGAAATAAGTCACATAGTTTGATCCCTGCGATCACACCTGTTGACAGCTTATTTTATGTTTTATCTGTCCTGTCCAAGAGACCTTGAGGGAAAATCAGGGCTACACAACACAAGGGGGCTGCACTGGCTCAGGCATGTTTTTTCAGTTACCAGTGAGATTATAAAATCCAAGAATTCCAGGTGGAGTGACAGATTAATGTGTTTAAGGCCTAATTAGAGACAACAACACTGCGCAACAGAACTTTGAGACAGGATTTTGGAAAGTTCTCACAGCTGCAACTATTTTATCTTTCATGGTGATCGTGAGGTAAACCATATCCACCAGGAATTTGCACTTGTATTTGATTGGCCACAGCAATCTCTAGCCAGAGGATGTCACATTCTGATCCAGCAAAAGCTGAACCAGATTCAACTTTTTTTTTTTTTTTGCCAGACGACCCTGCGTTTTGTTTTAGCCGGAGCCACGTGTTTGCAGCCCTACTGCCTCACAGGACCGGCCTCTTTCAAAAGACGAGCAGGGCACCTTTGAGCTAAATGCTAATGTTAGCATGCTAGCATACCCACAGTGACAATGCTAACATGCACGCTAAAATGTGATGATTAGCACTAAACACTCATTAGTTTTGCAGGTAGTTTTGGACAAATTGCAATTTAAAAATAAAGGAATCATAAAGTTATCACAATTCATCCTGAGGGGAACATGTACCAGTTTTGTTTGTACCAATTTTCATGGTAGACAATGGCCTGAGAGCTAGACGAATCCGCCAAACTCCTTGGATCTAATTGGGCAAATCGCAACTGTTTATCTAACATGGGGTAGGTTCTATACAACGATTAACAGAGGACCATTATCAATTGCTCCGATTGGTCGTAGGTCTATTGAATTACATCCAGTTAGTAGGTCTGTCATGCACAGTGCCTCAGAGCAAATTATCAAACTAGGCAATGCTGATGCATGTTGCATATTGCCTAAAATGTTTTCAGAGACATATTTTAGTGTACTGCTTTGTTGTAATATTTATGGTAATATGTAATATTGGTTGTAGGTCTTTCCAGTTGCATCAATAGGCATTTTGGCCAACATGTGTTAATAACACCCCTTGAAAATCAAAATTGAACCAAGACGTTCCAACTAATTCGCATTTGTCAATTAGTCTGGTGATGCCCAGATTCATCCTGTGGGGGCCATCAACATCTTTACAGAACGTCATGGCATCCATCCAGGACTAGTTGGGATATTTCAGTCTGGATCAAACTGACCAACCGCTGAAAAGACATTGCCAGCCATGGAGCTATGCAGCTAGCACGGCTAAAACAACACCAAAAGTCTTACCTGTTGACCTTAGATGTCAGTCGCTCTGGATGGAAACACCAGCCAATGCAGAAAACCTCATTTTCACTATGTAGCCTATCAATTTTGGGATTTGTTTTAGCAAAGTGTCACAATGAATAAATATTAGACAGATGCATCTACTCTACTAAACCACAGTCAGCAATTTTTAAGTAGTCTATCCCACTTAATCATGTAGAAATTTGAATTCAATTGCAGTAACAGATCTCATCTGTGAGTCAAATATTTCACTGTTCTTTCCAGCGCTGATGAAATTACTCAGCAACTTGGATCCAGTTTCCTTTGAGAATCATCACCCTCAGATCACAGTTTATTGAAATGCATCAAAGATCCTCTGTGTGACAGGATGGTCTTGGAAAACCAAGGTTTGGCTGCCACAACCCCTGCAGTCAAAACACACTTCAGATTCAGCTGATTTTATTATATTCGCTCCTCATTCCTGAAACATAATACACTGAGGAGTGACAGCAAAGTGGATGACAGACACAGAGGAAATGAAGTGCAACCTGGACTCAAACCCACAATGTCATAATGACATGGCGCTTGCACGCTAAACCTCAGTTGAACCTGGACGCCACAACCACAACCTTCATATCTAATCTAACTGGATGGGAAGAAAAATAGCACAATCCAATTCATACATGTACTACCACCCTCAACTGCTTCTAATATTAAACTAAGTGCAACCGCACGCTGAATCTCGATGCCACTAAGTGTACACTGCTTGACAAAGAGCAACATTGGGTTTGAAACACTGCCTGAGTAAAGCTTACTGCTTCAGTTTACAGCTCTATTTGAAATGGACATGAACACTTTTCTGTGTATCCCTTGTTAAACACGATACTCTTGTCACTCCTGTAACTAGTGAGCTAGAAAATAGACAAGCGTGAGCGGTCCAAATTGGGTTAAGTCGACCCAGGTGAAGTTCAGGGGTTCACAGCGAGGACAAACTCTACCCTGCTTGGTATGAAAGTTCAGTGCCTTCAGGCAACCGCACCTCTTTAGATAGTTATTTCTGGTATAACTGTGAAGCAAAAGGAAAACCGCAAGAACCTCTGTAGCTGTTTTAAAAGTCACTCTTAAGGTGAATTATAAAATTTGATATGACAACTTATTTAACCGTAAAGGAAGGAATCTCTGCCTGTCTGTATGCCCATCGCATTATGTCGACAACTGTTCATCCAATTGACTTCACATTTGACACACTTGGAGTACTGCTGAGGATCCAGGGGAGTGCAGTGTTGAATTTGATGCAGTTTGGCCAGATGGTGGCGCTATAATCACAAACGTTACATTTTGTCCTGTAAATTTTGAGTTGTAAATCTCGCCCATTTCCACCAGTTTCAGTTATGTCTGAATCATTTTTTCCTGCCATTTCTTCTACAGATTTTGAGTAATCATCGCCAGATTTGACACAAAACAAGTATGGACCAAGTCAGAAAATGTTACATCTTTGAATTTTTTGATAGTCCATATAGTTTTTCTGTAGCTAGCCATCAAATTGCTATTTCAGTCACATTTGGTGGACATGTGTGGATATGATGCCTGAGTGATTATGACAGATTTGGTGCCAGCTAGCCAATAGGTGGTGCTGTGGCAGCGTCATATAACTATAAAGGAAGAAATATCTGTATACATATATGTATGTCCTTCCCTCAAGAACTGTTCATCCGATCACCTTCACACTTGGAGAGTGTATGGGCGAGGACCCAAGGAAGTGCAATGTTGAGTGTGAAGTCAACAACAGTGGAAGCAGCACTTCCCAGAGCCAAGTAATCAGGCTGCTCTGATAAGGCATGTGTCCCAAACAGACACTGCACTAGTTGAAAATAAATTTCCGCAACTGTCTAAAAATGCTTGACCTACGTCACATATTCTGCCGGGCTGTGCTTTTACATTATCAAAGATTTCCAAAAAAAAAAAAACAATGTTTAAACTCAGGAAAATCTGATTTATTCAAGGCGTGTGTGTTCAACAATGTGTTTCCTACTAGCCTCTAGTTGCGACAATTTCTACGAAAACATGGCACATATCAGAGGGTGAGGAAGGAAGTCGGCGTCCTCGTCCGTGAACATGATTTCTGCCTGAGTCACGTCAAATAGATCTTCATCAGCAGTGGTGGTTGTTGAACAATGAAGTCAACAACTCCCATGATCCCACGCTACTTCATGACTACATCTTTTGGCATTTTTTAATGTGACAGAGACCCCTAGCGGCAGAACTTACATAATGTCATTAGCATTTGCTACTTATGCTATTCTAGACCTAATGTCCATTAGAACTGACTTCACTTCACTTCTATCCTACTAAATTTTGTCAATTTAGTAGTTCAAGACACTGAGGTCTGCATGCATGTGATGATGACTCTGGGGCAAAGGTGTTTTGCTTTTCTTGCTGTCTGCCAAACTGCTCTTCTGTCATTCTTAACTCTTTCACCTGGCAATTCGTGAGTCAAAACTTGACATTGATTGGTTTAAATCAGCTTTAATTAGAGTTAATGTAGTTGTTCGGCAGGAGACGAGATTAAAAATATTGCATTTCCATTGCCTGAAACCACAAACACGTGATATCCAGCACAGCAGGTGAAGGGTCGGAACAGTTTGAAATTCTATGATGACATTACATAGCCATTATACAGACGTTGCAGAAATAGTGAAGTACTGTTTACACTGTTAAAGGTCAGGTGTGAATGGTTATGAAGTGAATAATCTTATATGTAAGGCCTCATATACCATCACACTGTAGTCTGGATTGTGTGTGTGTGTGTGTGTGTGTGTGTGTGTGTGTGTGTCAGTGCTCAGGGTGGTCTGAGCCACCAGGACATTCTGCAAACTTCACACTGATCTAATTTAACTTTGCTGCGGGGGGAAATATGTCCCAAAACTAATTCACACATGTACTACTTCCCCTACTCTGTTAGTAATATTAACTAACCCTTTATGGCTTGGTGTCAAGTCTCTGACTGACAAACAGGGGTGTAATGACAACCATCTGGCGTAGTAATGAAGGCAGCAGTGGGAATGAGATGTTTTAATTAATGAAAGCCACTCCATTAGCTCTGATGAGTGGCTTATCAGCTCCGGCTCATTATGCAAATGGAATTAAGATCGCTGAGTGTCCTGCATTGTTAATAACAGAGATGTTAAAGCGTTTTGTTCAAAGTGACTTCCTTTGACCAAGGCTGGCCAAGAAGCCATCAGCTGTTCAAATGAGGTTTCAGCTATATGTCTGTACATTATTTATGTATACATTATATATAGATTTTTATTAATTGTACTTACACAGCCATTTTTATTAGTATTTTAGTGTTCATAAATAAACACAAAGCTGTCTTAGGCACAAACTTAAAGCTGCTCTAATCAATATTATTTTATTTATATTTAAGATATATTAAACTATAATGTTGTAAAGCCCCCTTAGACAAATTGGGATTTGTAATATTGGGCTACATAAATTAAATCTGACTGGACTTGAATTGACTCTAATGTGAAAGAGGTTGTTCAGAGTCCAACACGTCTGGACTCAACCTGCCCAGCACCAAGCAGCCAACAAAGTTAGCAACTAACTGGGGAGGAAAGTCGAACATCTAGCAGTGGCATTGGTGGAGGAGACCAAAGCAGAGCTAAAATGAGAGTGCATATTAGACTTAGGGCGCGTTCTCACCTAAAGGTCTAGTTCCTGAATCAAACCAACTTGAGGATGAGACATTGTTTCAATTTTCCACAAAGGCAAAACTCAAACAGTCCAGGAGTTGTGAACAAAAGTCGTGTGGTGGAAAGGTCATTCACTGGTTATACAGTCAGTGGGTAAAAGACAACAAACCCATCCCGGTTTCTACCTGAATTTCGTGCATAATGGAGCACCGTCAGGTTCATGTTGGTGCTGATTCCCCACTGCCGGTCCACATTTTGGTAACAGACAGACCACTACTATTCACCAGTCACCAAAACAGGAAGAGAAAAAAGTATTTTAACCGATGAAATGACACATATATGATTGGTTCGAAGGGTTCGAAATGAACCACTCCCTCTCACCTCTCGCTTGATGGTGGTCCGAGACCAACCCTTCCAAGCAGACTGGAGCCGGTTTTTGGGTCTGCACAAGAGTTTGAGTCCAACGTTATAAAATTATAATAATTTCTGATAAATCAAAATGACCATAGTGTTTTAAACAGGGGGCACCATACTCACAATTCAACAGCTAAAAGTGGCAAAAACAATAATGGATTTTGTTTCATTTTGACTTTTATCAGTGTGAGGGTTTTTTTTTTTACCCCCTTTTCATGCGGTTATGTGGATGTGGATGTGCATCAAAAACTGTGTGTGTGTGTGTGTGGGTGTGTGTGTGTGTGGTGCATGTGTGTGCGTGTGTGTGTGTTCACATGGGGTGGGGTTGTGTGCCTCTCTTTGACCCTGTGGTCATTAATCTCACTTGCTGTCAGGGTAATGGACACTGATGGACAGGATTGTGTTTGCTCGCTCACACTCTCACACACACAAACACGGACCCACACCCACCCACACACACACACATACACAATCACACACACACCAGTACCTCTAGGTGCTGACAGCTTCAAACCCCCCTCCACATACACACACACACACAGTTCAGTTACTCATTCACAGCAGCTGACGGCCATTCACTGAATAATCCACAAGTTTACTAGCTCCTTGCTGGTGCACGTGTGTGTCTGTGTGTGTGTGTGTGTTAAGTGTTCTCCAGTCAGCTGTCACTCCCTCTGCTGGTCAGTCACAGCACTCAAACCCTTTTCAAGTCAAATTGGTCAAACCTGCCTTTGGGGCCTTCACCTATTCGTCGTCCCACAAGGTTTCTGCAACTCTCCCAAACAGCTGTATGTTACATTTCCAGAGTCACAGCGAGGTTAGCAACACAACCCCCGCGCTAACCGCTCCGCTTTGTCCAGCCTGCCTGCTCGCTTCCTCCACATTTCAAAGCAATTACTCCATGTTGATTTAGCTGTCATTGGGGGCATGTGTTCGAGCGTGATTTATAGAGCGACCGCCTGGTGCCAGTTGACTCGCGATAAATTGCACAATATTCCGAAAGGCTCATTTGCTTAGCGCTACATTAGGGGGCCGATGATTGCTACACAAAGCCATGTAAATGAGTTCTGAGAGGGGCCCCATCACTCAACATGTCATGTAGCCAATCCCATTATTATTTATGACTGGAGCTGGGCCGTGTTTCCTCAGAGGCAAGGCGAGGCTCATATGTGTGCTGTGACAGCTCCACTCTGCCTCTGTGTGTGTGTGTGTGTCTGTGTGTGTGTGTGTGTGTGATATAGGGCATATCTGTGTGCTGGGCAGGAAGGAGCCAGGCTGTCTGTGTTATCTGCTGGAGGGTGAAGATTAAAAGATGGTGATGTTTGTACGCAGGGAGATGGAAAGATGACCAACTAACTTGTTCAGTCTTCCCCAGTTTTTCCCTCTTTCATGACCTTTGGGAAGTAACTAAGTACAAATACTTGGATACTGTACTTAAGTTAGGTTTTCATCTGTACTTTACGTGAGTATTTATTTTTCTGTCAACTGGTTATTTTTGTTCCCTACTTTCTACTTTTATTTTGACTAACTGTGCACCACCTTCCCAACATCAAGACTTATTTCAACACAAATGGATGTGACAATAACACTTAGGAAAGACACGCAAGACAGGCGTAACAACACAAAAATTGCATAAAAGACTTAATAAGATAAAAATGACGTAAAAGTTATAACAAGACAACAACATAAGACAAAAACAGCATAGCAAGACAAGCAGATGTAATATGATGAAAAAGATGTAAACGACATAGCAAGACAGCATAATAACATGAAAACAACGTAAAAGACTTAACAAGACAAAAACTACATAAAAACCATAATAAGACAAAAACGATGTAACAAGACGAGAATCACGTAACAAGACGAGAATCATGTAAAAACTTAACAAGACAAAAACAATGCAACAAAACAAAAACTACGTAACAACAAAAGTAACATAAGACGAAAATTACGTAATAAGACAAAATAGTGTAACAAGACCAAAACAACCTAAAAGAAAATTACGTAAAAGACATAACGAGACACAAATGATGTACAAAGACAAAAACTTTCTTCTTTTTACTTTCAGTACATTTTCTAGAACCTGTGTGAGTGAAAAAGTTGAATCACTTTTACTTTTTTTTTTTTTTTTACACAAGTATATGTACTTCTGCTTGAGTACAGAATGTGTGTACTTTTGCTACCTCTCCTGTAATACACACAGACACACGCACACAGAAACACACACATAACAAGCCTTATAAATCCAGAGATGTCCCCAAACAAAAGCCTCTTCAGTGCACAGACAATGGAGGAGATCAGTGCAGTTCATTGTGTTTATTCACTCTTATCTCCGTCATGTCAGGGCCGGCGTGAAGAGCGGCCCGGGCCTGGGCCTACAGTATTTGGCCTTTTTCACGGTCGCTCAGACATGTCATAACACCGCTACTTACATTCACTGCTGTCAAACATGTCAGCTCTCCAAACCATAACAAAGATAACAGAGGCTGTGCTCTCAGATCCATCGCTCAGCAAGTGGATATCTGCGTGTGTGTGCGTGTTGACATTACAGCTGAGCTGTTATTTGATCAGAACGGTGATCTAAGTGTCTGTGGTGATTAGGTGTAATCTGCTTTCCAGGGCTGTGATCTATGGTCTGCAGCTGGATGGGGAGGGTGTGTGTGTGTGTGTGTGTGTGTGTGTGCTCGTGTGTGTGTGTGTGTATGTGTGTGTGTGTGTATGTAGCAGACTGGGCTATAACAGAGAGAAATCACATGAACAGCTGAAAGCTATGTTGCTTCTACAAAGACATGTAGACGTGTATGATCAGTGTGCATTATATATGATCCCTCCAGTCGATGTTTTATAATCTTGTGCATATTTGCTACTATCATGGACGACTATATGTAATATTAGCCAATGTTAGCTTATGGCTAAATGAATCTAAACACTATATTTATAGTTAGCAATGAGCAGCAAACTGATATTTTGGGCATTTACGAATTATTATGATTCTGCATCATCACTGACAGGCGCCTAATAATTAATTGGGATTGTGCATCCTATGAGCACCATAGTGTTTTGTTCCATTGTTGAAGCTTTTGACAGCGATATATCATGCACACTTTTTGAGTTTGAGAATTAAGATATCATTTTTTCAAGTGCAACCAAAATAGATTGGTGTATTAGCAGTAAAAAAAAAAAAAAAGAGAGATAGCAATTAACCATATTCATATGACATTTTCCTTTGCTGTCACGGTCAGGGTGGGGAGCTAAAATGCTGTCACCGAAAGGATAAGAATGTCGTACTGGTGTTTTTCAGTTTGCAATTTGTACAAAGGTGCATGAGGAATTTGACAGATTGTTATTATTTTAATATTTATTGATCAGCAACTGAAAAATACTGCTCATAATTTTTCAGAAGTTAGGTCCCAGTGGGGCACACTGGAAGGGGTGGGACTTTGCGTCATATGTGGAAGCAAATAGCACTCTGATTTCCCTTTCATGTGGACTACAACTTGACTACAGATGGAGCAAGCTACAGACTTTTCAGAGTTTTAAGTGTTTGATACTTTAAAAAAAATTAGACTTTCAGAGGAGTATTACTCATTAGTGATAAATGTGACAGTTATCTGAAAAAAACCTCTTGCATTTGCTTTTAAGAGCTTGTGTATAACTGCAGCTAAAGCATTTCCAGCTGTTCTCACTTCATTCATTTCTTCCATTGTCTTTGCTCCGTCTCCCTCTTTCTTTCACTCTCTCTCTTTCTCTCTCTCTCTCTCGCTTGCTTGCTCCTCTCGTGTCCTTCATTGCCTCTCCCCATCTCCTCCTCCTCCTCCTCTCCACTGGAGCTTTTTGTTTTTTAACGGATGAGTTATTGACTTAAGCAGGGCCAATTAATCAGGGTGTAATGGGGCAGCGGGGAGGCCCAGGGAAGCCATGCATCATGGGCCAGAGATGAGCTCTGTCAGCCTGCTCATACAGCCCTCCTCAATCACTCCCACATTAACGCCAGGCAGAGATGAGGAGGAGGAGGAGGAGGAGGAGGAGGAGGAGGAGGAGGGAGAAGAAATGAGGATTGGGAAGGAGAAACAGGAAGGGGAGAAAAGGAGGAAAACGGGTGACGGGGAGTAGAGAGTGTGCACGTATGTAGCATGAACCTGAGTCAGACAGATGAGAATGTGTGAGTTTGTGAGAGACCACACGTAGGCTTCGGATGCCACCCAAGACCATCAGCCCTGTTGTCTTTGGCAGCCGTGTGCTTCATCTGATCTTACCTCAGGTGCCCTTTGAGTGTGCATGTATGTGTGTGTGTGTGTGTGTGTGGTGGGGGTGCTGTTGTTGTGTTGTGTCTGGGTCAGATGAGATCAAACACTTGACTGCGCTTTACACCCAAACATAGCATGCCAGCCAGAGATCAAACCAACATCATAACATACAAACAACCTGAGATATCTGTTGTTTCTGCGCTGATAGAACGCACACGCACTTATCACCCAACATACATACACACACAGTTACAAAAACAAAAAGTTGGGCTTGATGAAAGCTCTTTAGATACATGGAGAATGAAAAATGACTTCATCAATGCGGAAGTTTCAGTTTTAAAGGTGTAGTGTGTAAGATTTATGGGAATTTATTTGCAGAATATGGCATAAATAGGATATAATACTCATAAGGCTGGAGATACACTTGCTGTTAAACCACACAAAAAAGCAAATATATCTCTGGCCTTAGTTTATAATCATCTGAAAATAAAAATGTTTTTGTTACCTTAGAATGAGCCCTTTATATCTACATATTATACAAAGGCGCCACATTGATCACTTCTGCTTCTTGCTGTATTTGAACCTCGCCTCCATTTTTGTTATGAATAAATGCATGTAAACGGGGAAGCTGCAAATTTTCTGGATAAAAAGCACTTACCCAGTGTGTAGGATTTAGTGGCATCTGGTGGTGAGATTATAGATGCAACCAACTAAATACCACTCATTCAGGCTACTGTAGAAGCATGGTACTGTAATACGGTAATGGAAACACAAAGATTTTTTTTTTCCAGGTAATTATACAGGAATGAAAACGTACCCTAAGAATATTAAATTCCATTCCTGCCATATTCTGCCAATAGAGTCCCCGTAAATATTACAGACTGGAACTTTTGTTTCTTTAAAGCAGCAACTTTTTATAGAGCTGCTTTTCACTGTGACAGCTGTGATCTGTTAAGTTAATATGTCAATAATACCAGTTTGATGACTGAAGTTAAACCTTTATGGCAAATAGAACTTCAAGTACATAGTTACTTAATGAGTGCACTGAAAACAGTTTGGTTCGTTACGTGAGCCAATGCTGCTTCCTTGTTCATTTACAGGCTTTTCTCCTGTCATTAATCATTCATTATTAATAACATGCCAATGACCAATCATGTTCAGAATCTGGAAGGGGAGGGGCATCTTGGGCGGCCTATCAGATTCCAGTAGGAGCCTCTGCCCCAACTGTGCCCCACCCCCACCTTACCCACCAACCTGCCCCTGGGCAAACGCAGCACTGCGACAGTGGAGTTCATGTAAAATTCATAGCCGACAACGTCAGACACATGTTGTTTCACTCAGCCTGATTGACTTATCTGACTTCCATTGGTAGAGCCTTTACAAATATCACCGACATGTGTCAGTCAAGGGGTTTAGGCCCACCAAGCAGCTGTGTGTCACATCATAATCCTCCCTGTCACGGCACAGTTACACTGGACTAAAATATCCACTTAACATGCCGTCCATCACTTTTATCTCCTTCAGCGAGTGCTCGCCTTCTTTTCTGTCTGTCTGAGTCTGTCATGACTGAAGCTGAAATATTGCCTCTTAAAGTATCACTTTTTTTCTCTGGGAAATCAAGGGCAGGATGTGAGATAGAAACATAATATCTGCCATTTCTAACGGACCTCCTCCCTCCATTATTAATGCATGCATTTTTAATATAGCTGGCCCAAGTGAGAGTTGATCCCCTGACCTCTGACAGTGTCCTGCCCACTGACCTTCAGTGGACCAGTTTACGCATTTCCCCCCGAAACAACTGGCTCTACAACAGCCTGTCTTTGTGATTTATGTGATCAAGGATCAAAACTTCACTCTGGGCCCCTTATGAGAATTGGCAGCCTCAGATAGAATACAGATTTTTATAATGACTGCTGCAAAGCCAAAACAGAAGTTCAGCTAAGTAAAAGGAATATGCAAAACACCCTCATCCTTCCCCCGGAGTGGAGGAAATCTGGTGTCTGGTGGCGTCTGCAGTGTTTTTGCCTGGGGGGCTAAAATGAGTTGCCAAGCTAAAGTTGAGAGAGAACAACAAAGAGAAGTGAGGGAATTTGAAGAACAAACGACTGTCACAAATTCACTTCTCTACCCTGTCCTCTAAGTGCTAACATACATCTGCTGGGTATATCAGTACACAAATTTCAATATGTACTGCAGTATGGTGGGAAACATTGATTCGATTTCACTACAGGTGGGAAAACAAAATATATCTTTCCATTTATTATAATCACTTAACTGTGAATCAACAGCCTTAATTATGTTATAGCATTCTGACACTTGACATCTCTCGGCTAGGGAATCATGTGGGGGGGTACTGCAGGAGTATGGGGTACCAGGGCTGATGCTATGAGCCATCGGTCCTTATGTAACCAAAGTGATAGCTGTGTCTGTATCCTCAGCACAAAGTCAAACATGTTTTCAGTGGGTTTTGGACTGGAGTGTCTGTTTTGGGAACTTCAGATACTTTTTTTCCATACATGCTGGCTTGGCTTGACTCGGCACATCATCCAAGCACGGCTGGGATTTGCATTTCCATCACAACAGGACCACTCGCTTGAAGGTGTGTCTAATGACTGAAGACAAGCTTAGCTCGAATCGAGCAAATGTAAAACAGCAAACACTGAACTTCTTATAAATTCTTCACAATAAAAGGCCTGCGTAATTATGTTATTTAAAAGCTTTTATTATGAAACCCTAAAACCAGGAAATTGTCGGTTTTCATCAGTGGTAACTTGACAGGACTCCTGTACAGCTGAAAGCGAACATGACAGTAAAATACAGCAGATGCCTGTATGTAAAAACAGCGACACAGGAAAGAAACTAAACTTCCAGCCACAGAGATTAGTTTCTAAAGAACTAAGAGCCGAACACAAAGTTGCAGACACTTTTAGAAACATCTTTCTTTCTGCTCTCCTGCACACACAAGTTAAGTATCACAATACCTGCTTATCCAAAGGGGAGAAAGGGTGGTTGTAATGAGTTGGCTATGGTCAGCGATACGTTACTGCAGCCCGCTTGGAGGCGGGTCGGGCTCGCTTTGTTCCCACTCCAGAGTCCATCTGGAGTTGCACCTGAGTCCATCTCAGGCGCAACTCAGCACAATAAAAGAGGTAATGCAAATGCAAATAAGTGCAGCACGGTTTGACTCGGCACGGCCAAAAGTGCCGGTGGAAAAGCCCCAAGAGTTGCATTGTTATTTTTTTTGCAGATGACATGGTTCTGTTGGCTTCATCAGACCATGACCTTCATGCACGCACTGGGGCCATTTGCAATTGAGTGTGAAGCAGGGGGGATGTGAGTTAGCACCTCCAAAACCGAGGCGATGGTGTTCTGCCGGAAAACAGTGGATTGCTCCCTCCGGGTTGGAAGTGAGTTCCTGCCCCAAATGAAGGCATTTAAGTATCTCAGGGTCTTGTTCACAAGTGACGGTGAAATGGGGCATGAGATCGACAGGCAGATTGGTGCAGTGTCAGCAGTAATGTGAACACATTACCAGACCATTATGGTGAGGAAGGAGATGAGTCGGAAGGCAAAGCTATTGATTTACAAGTCAAGCTACACCGCAACCCTGGTCATGACCTCTGGGTAGTGACCATAAGAATGAGTTTGTGGATACAGGTGGCCAAAAATGAGTTTCCTCCATACGGTGTCTAGGCTCAGAGGGAGCTTAGGGTAGAACCGCTGCTCCTTCAAGTCAAAAGGAGCCAGCTGAGGTGGTTGGGGCATCTGATCCGTATGCCTACTGGACGACTGCCTTTGGAGGTTTTTTCCGGGCACACCTAACTGGGAGACCTCAAGGCAGACCAGACCCAGACTCATTGGAGGGATTACATATCTCATCTGGCCTGGGAGCTTCTCCTGGATCCCCCAGGAGGAGCTGTAAAGCGTTGCTGGAGAGAGGGAAGTCTGGAATACCTGCTGCCATCACGTGCCATAAACTGCATGAGCATAAGAAGATGGATGGATGGATGGATGGATACACACAAAATACAATATATATATATATATATATATATATATATATATATATATATATATATATATATATATATATAGATAGATAATTAATTAAATTCAGAATGGAAAAATATCCAAAATAAAATAAATCCATACTGTATATACATACATGTATAAACCCAGGAAATAATTTTGTGGAGCTTTTTTTGAATTTGCACCAGGATAAATGTAGACAGCAGCAACTGGATAGTAATGATAATATGGTCGACATCTTCATACAAAAAATTCAACATTTGGGAAACGCTGTCCATCAACCTCAACTGTATTTGAGCAAGACGCATCATCAGTGTAAAAACACAGAATCCTCCTCCCCTCCTGCTGGAGTCTTGCATGTTGCATCCTGTCACCTCGGAGTGCAGTTGTAACAGCTTGATCCAGGATGATGTGGGACAGGTCTCCCTGTGTGGGCAAACCAGTCAGTTTCACTGTTTTTTTATTCAAAACCCATGCTTCATTTTCCAATGCACGTGGGTGTATTTCGGTCATAGTTGATGCATGTTTCAGCAACAAAGCCGAAAAGTTTGGATGGATGGATGGTTGGATGGAGAGAAATTTGAATATGTTCAGTAAGAAATCTAAAAGAAAATATGTGTCCAACTTAATTATGAAAATAAGCATACATGGAAGCACAAGCATCGTGTCCACTGACTGAATGTACTCACACAGGGACAAGAAGGACATAAAGAGTAGAGCACAGCATAGGACATATGGTCTAAGATATAGTGCACTGAAATTAGACTGAAGGAATCAGGACCCAGCACACAAACTTATAGAGAACAGATGCAAAAGACAATTAAATTTAGCCAGTGAAGTATGAATGAGAAAGCATCTAATTCATCTCAAAAACTGCTGTGCATAACACACACTCCAACCCACACACACGCTCATAAAACCAGCCACGTCTCCAAACACAAGGCACTTCAAGAACACTGACAATGAAGATTATCTCAACTGATTTACTATGTGAGATCTCTGCTGTCTTCTTGTTGACTGACATATACAAACACACAGCACATAACGCTGTAACACATCATGCTGGTGGTGGAGGCACTGCCAGGAACCGATGTTACCTTTTTTGGCTGCGAGTGTGTGTGTGTGTGTGTGTGTGTGTGTGTGTGTGTGTGTGTGTGTGTGTGTGCTGTGTCTGTATGCACATTGGCAGGAAACGGAGCTGAGAGATTTGATTGTGCCCTCGGATAGGGACTGAGTGACATGAGGAGAATGGTGGTGGTTGGATTTTCGAGGGATGGGGGCTGTTGTTATGGCGCCCCGGGGCAGACTGAAAGACATGTTTTGACATGTGGCCCTTAACTCCCATAATCCACCTTGATCTGACCACTTTATACAGCCCAAAAACCTACAGCATGTGTCAGTTTTTCATAACAAGCATAAACAGAGCAAGAGAGAGTTCTTTTTCACCCACAGTCCAGTTAGAAAAATTACTCCAACTATTCTACCAACCAGTGACAATGGATATATGTTTAAGATGAAGGTACATTTACAAATGGAGAACTCTTAAACAAATGTGCTTTTAGCATTATCAATTATTATTATTAAGAAAATCATCACTGCATTAATCTTAAAGAGTTAAAACACAGCATGCAACCAAAACCATCACTGAGAAGACTGGGATCCTCTACCAGTGTTTACATTGTATTTAACTACACAAGAAGAGAGTTCTATATTATTCTTCCTGTACAAACAGAATTGGTTTTGGCAGTGGCTGATAATGATAGTCAGTCAACAATTACTTTCAAAGATGATCATCTAAAAATAGAACAAATATGCATTAATACGCCTCATCATAGAAAGAGTAACAGTACTATAAATTTATGTTATGGCCATTGTAATTGTTTCAGTTCTTTTTTACATTTGAAAACTAGTCATTGTTCAATTACATTGAAATTCCAGCAGTGTTTCGTGGACTAAACATGACCTTCAATTAGCATGATGATAAGGATTGGATTTTAATTTTGGGATGAACTAACCCTTAAAGCACGTTGTTTACATCCGTGTTGTTGGCGCATTGCTGTGTTTCTCAGTGTCTTGGTGTCCATAAATAATTAGAATAGTATGAACCCATTGACAGGAATGTATATTGCTTTACCCACAAGTAAAGCAAACTAAATTGCAACCCACTCAAAAAAACAAAACCCTGCTCCATAGCTCTTCACCGGGGTACCTTAAAGGAAATTGTATATTGGCATTATCAGTTTTGTAGAAAAGAGTAATCTTTAGCTTTTCTAAGATTTTAGCTCACTGCATTGGATGCTTCTTACTAAAATGCACATTGGTTGTAGTTAAATTTTATAGTTCCTTTTTTATGTACACAGGCTTGGCTCTAACATTTTATTAAAGTAGCAGTTTTTCATCTTTTGTACACCCAGAGAGTCTCATGTCAGTCCAAGCCTTAGAAGTACTCCCACTGCCAGTTCTTATCCAAGCAAAAATGAACATGACATGTACCTCTTGAACCCTGGATGCCCAAAATAATGGGTAACAACACCCTTCTGTTATAGGAAATACTAGTGATAATGCCAATACCGACATAATGAGTTCTAATGTGTTTTACAATGACACTGATCTCCACAATGCAACTTTAAAGCTCAGGCCTGCATTTAATTTATTTAGGTGCCTGCTGTGGTTTGTAGCAGCAATGATTTTGTCTAGAATTACTGTCAATACAGCACAGACAGTCGTTCTGTATAAATCATATCTGACATCTAAAGTCTTTACAGGTGGCTTTCCAGCCAAATCTTTAAGTGGCAGCGTTCTCTGAAACCGCTTTGCTCCGAGAAAGGAAATATAAAAGTAGCTGTTTCTCATTTTGCATGAGGGGGAGCAGGACCTCTGTCAGGGGCCCTTGGGTGCCTCTAGCCCTAAATTTGAGAACCAGTGGAGTGCATGAACCAGGATTTGGTTAATGGCTGAGAATTTATGGGTAAAAGTAGCAAAAAGAGACCCACTCTATCGCTGTTTCCTCGCCAGTGCCCCACACACATATCTACGTACAACCCCATCCTCCACTCCACCCACCCTTCCCCTCTCTTCTCTCTCTGGTAGTGCTTTATGGGTAATGTCGAGTGACACATTTAAGCGGGAGCTGTCAACCCTGTGTATGTACCACTGAATGGCAGAGCCACTGAACGCTGGCGACAGGCACACACACATACACACACACTCACACACATACATATCCTGCCCTCCATTACTGTGTCAACCAAATACTGCAGAGGCCTCACTTCAATTTGTACTCTGAAAGCATCCCACACATACACACACACACACACACACACACACACACACACACACAATCCATAAGAAGTAAGTACATACTGTCAAACACACACATTCAGACATGCAGCTTTGACCTTGGCTGTTATATGGCCCCTGTTTGTGTGTGTATGTGTGTGTGATTTTTAAGAAACATCATCTACCATCATTCCCCTCCACTCTTCTTTTTTTCTTTCTATTAGCGTTCAGATCGTCTCTCCCCCCCCTCTGTCAGCCATGAAGCTGTCAGCGGTACGTCCAGTGGGCCAAAAGTGAAGAGAAGAAGGAAAAAAAAAATCTGGAACATGATGCTCGGTGCTGTCAGAAATCTCCTCTTCTTCGCTGACATTTGGATTTACACATCTCATTTTCCTGAGTGACAAAGTACATAAACACACGCTTCAAGTCGAGGAGCTTGGCAAGCTACCCTCCAACACACACACACATACACACACACACACACACACACACACACACACATTCACGCAGCCCTCGCTTTGGCTTTTTGGATGAATTTAAGGAAGGGGAGGGGGATTTGACATCTAGTCTTTGATCTATGGAGCTCTCTCATACTCTCTCTCTGTGCTGGTGATGAGCGATGAGTCAAGTCAGATGGGGGGATTTTTTTTTTTTTCATTTGGAGCATTACAGACAGTGGTAATGGGGGGGAGTTAGCCGCAGGCTGCCTTTGTCCTACATAGGACTTCTCCAAGACTCCCTCTAAACTGTGTGCGCGCACAGGAAGTGGCTCGGGCTGAGCGACAGACAACCGGTGTCCTTCATCGTCGTCTCGTCTCCTCCTTCCCGTCTGCAGCGCTGACAGCTTGAATGATGAGGTGACACACACCTGTCAGCGCTGAGCCTGACACACCCTGACAGAGACACAAACATGGACGAGCGAGTGGGTGCAGCACAAACGACTGCACAGACATAGAGGCAAAAATAACCTTATCTAAATACACACACACACACACACACACACACATTGTAAGCAGGTTTTAAACACACAAATGTCCTGACCTGTGCATGCTGTAGTGTTTTTCTGTAAATGTCTATGTGTGTTTGTTTGTGCAGGTTTGTTATATTACATTCACTGGGACCATAACCTGATATTCCACTGTACTTCTGAGGACCGACAGCTTTGTGGGGACCAAAAGGCTGGACCCCGCAAGTATAAAGGGCTGTTTGAGGGTTAAGAGTTGGTTGTAGGATTAGGTTATGTTTGAAGGGATGATTCTTTAATCAATACTACTGTGGGTCCAATGCCCTGCCAATATAATGGGCCTCATTCACCAACTGTTCTTAAGAAGACATTTCTTCTTAAACACCACTTACACAGATTTCTCAAAGATTTTGGCATTTACCAAAGTGAGATTTGTTCTTAGGTAAGAACAGAATCAAAGAACATTATAATTATTATTGAGCTTTCTTCAATTCTATAGTTGTATAATATTATATGATTTAAATTCCAAAGCTATTTTTATCATTTATAATATTTTTTAATAATTTCCAATATTTTATAAAGCATAATGGTGTTTTCAAAATGAATAATTAATTTGACTTCATAGTGTGATTATTTACTGCTTACAGATAATCTAGAAAAAAGAAAGAAAAGAAAAGAAACATACCACCAAATATCATACAGGTTTTAGTGTATATCTTTATTTATTTATTTATTTATTTATTTATTTATTTATTTATTTATTTATTCAATGTGTGTTAATTTCAGGGGTTATCCAGGACAAATGTGAAAATAGATATATGGGGCAGTTGAATAGCACCAGGGTGTTTGCCTCTCCCAACTTCTTTGTGTGTGATCTCGCTGTGTGCACACGGCCCTGCAGTCTCGTGCCCTTATGTGGGCACTGGTGGGGTGTTTCCCTATACTGATTAGGAACAACTGGCACTTAAGAAGACAATGGCAATCATCACTATAAGAACAGAGATCTGAGTTTTGCTGGAAGAATGGGATATGTTTTAGTTAGTTAGTTAGTTAGTTAGTTTTCTCTTTGTTTGTTACACCAACTCAGAAAAAACATACAAACAAAGTGATGAAGACAATGTGGCTGTATGAATGCTAATCATTATCATATTTTTGGGAATGCAATGTAATTAATTCCTTTTGGCAGGATATACTGTACATATGGTAATAGAGACTGTGCTTGATATTAAGATTCCATTCAGTTTTTATGTATTATACTTAGGCCAGTTACCTACAACCACAAGAATTTATTGCAATTAATAAGGATATTTATGTTGTAGAGAAGTTTCTTTAGAGCTGCAAGTAAATAGATTCCAGTCATACTGGGCCAAATGGGTACATTATTAATACCATGGAACCTGGTTATTTGATTTTGAAATTTATTTCTTGGGTGTAATCATTAAGCAAAATAATTATAGATACTAAATAATCAATGACATATGTAAAGATGTTTATCTCAGTCTGCCTCAGATCTCTCCTCACCTGTGTGTTATTTCTGTTTACTTTTTCTTTTTTTCTTTTTTGTTGTTTTTCTTTTCCTTCTATCTGTTTTTGTCTTGTGCTTATTTTTCTTTATAGTTCATTATATACAAAAATGAGAGTCTGCCGTAAAAGTCCCATGTTGTAAGTCAGAATGACGAATGATTTAAGATTTTAAAAAAACATAAGTCGCATAGAACATGGATCCAAACAATTCTGTTGTTTAAACTCACGAATCTGACTTAGACTTTTCTTAAGAACAAATTTAAGAAAAAACTTAGAAAGATATTGGTGAATGAGGCCCAGTGTTATCACTCACACCTTCCATATTGCTATTGTCTTCATCATGGAGCATCTGCACAAATCTGCTACGTTCAACCCATAACTTAGTTGTGGTGGGTAGGGTTACGGTAATGGGCTAGGGAGTGGATTATGCCAATGACGGGCCCCCACAAATATAGTAAAACAAGAATGTGTGAATGTGTGTGTGTGTGTGTGTGTGTTTACATTGGAAGCAGTTGCAGTTGGAGTGTACCTGTGAGCACAGTTCCATCTTTATTTGCCTGCTGGATTATTCAGGTTGTGTTTGACGTGCCACCTATAAATCAGTCACGACTGTCTAGCGAACAGCCCGACAGCCACAAAATCACCTGCGAGTCTATTTACACATGCCAGCAATTTGACTTGCAGCTGAAGCTGTATACAAAGTACATAATAAAGCTGTCAAAGTTATAAACAGGGCAGCAGAGCCCTGAACAGGACTTGGCACGGCAAAGTTTGTGTAGTGTCAGAAGACTTGGACTGATATAATGGTTAGCTCAAATGTCGGGCCAAACGTTGGCATTCCATGAAAACAACATATCAGCCAATCTGATAGTCTGATATAATAAATCTTTCCTGTCTTGTTACACAACAGTCAGTCTGGCAGCCTGAGACCTGCTATGACACCTGCCTCACTGCTTTAAAAAGCTGCAGGCCCTGTTTTATTAATGTGAATTTAAAGGGTCAGTTCAACAAAATAAATATGTTTTCACACTTTTTTTTAGGGTTACGTGGCCATGCATATTGTTTTAATTGTTTTGGAGATGTTAGCCTCCACCCCAGTGCAATGGAGGTGAAGGGAATTTCATTTGTGGTGGGACCAAGACGTTGTTTTGCAAGTCACAAGTAAGTCTCAAGTCTCAAATCAAGACTGGCAAGTCCCAAGTCAAGTCCCAAGTCTTAAGTCCTAAAGAAGTCTTCACCAAATATAATGCCATTTTATCAACAGAGCCCCTGTTTACCCTTTTTTGTGCAACTTAAAATATTGAATGAAGTTCTTGCATCTCCATCTGTAATTTTCAACCCACTTGTTTTCATACAGCAGCAAGCCATTTTCATCACTTTCGTCATGTGACTTTCATCTTGCAAGTTGCCTCAGTGATATCATGTGATGTATGTAACAAAACATAGTTATTGCAACCCCCAAACATGGTCTAATCCCTAATAGGTGCAGGCGTTTTGCTCCGTTAAGCACGTGTTAAAAGGCTCTCTGGAAGTGTGTCTAATACAGCTGCGAAAAGGTACCTTGTGCTTCAGTGTAAGACACAGAGGGGCGATGACAAATCAACTGTATGTGATGAGTTGGGATGAGAGCAGTGGATTCACATCTGGACATCTTAGCATCAGACTGAGACTTATTTTAAAAGGAATTCTGCATTTCAAACTGAGGGGGTGAAATTTGCAAATAAAACATGCAAATGAGTTGCATTATGGGAAACATAGAATCCAGCATCTTTGAAGCTGCACCTTAACCACTCTTTTGAAAATCTCTTGTCAGCCCTTCAACTTCATAGAAGTGCAATCAATAAACTGCCAGAGTGTGGCTTTAATGTCCTTGTCCTTGCCCTTTCCCCCTCCCCATGCAAATGGTTACACATTACGATGTGATTATCATCACAAAATATTACTTATTAGCATCTTAAATCCCAAGTAGGCCTTCAAAAGCCAAAAACATTATCAGTCAAACCCAATAAATGTGTGTGAGCCAGGTTCTTTAAGGATAAGAGGATTTTGCTTGGCACTGTCAGCCTCCTTCGACAAACTACATCTGACATCTGTGCAACACTAAATTGACGACAACTACATAATATTACGGCAATAACAATAATGTTGTATATTTGTATGAGGCTATGTATATCCACACTCATTCACACACCCACACACGCACACATTCTCTCTCTATCTATATTCATAATTTCTTTTTTTAACCTCAGTTTTTGACTCTAGATTAATGTAGCAAGAAAAAAAAAACTTTTGATTCTACTTTCAAACTCTAGTAGCCTCTACTACTGGTCAGAATTAAGCTGATTCAGTTTTCCACGTTAAATTGGAATACATGCTACCACATATTAGTTTATTTAAAGCTAGGAGCACTTATTGGAGATTATGAATATGTATACTGGATGTATTGTATAACACTTAGAAATGTCCTTGGGGTGTGCTGAAAAGATTGTGCCAGAATATTAAACAGGAACATAAATTCAGCAAAAACTAAACCAGGGCAGGGTCGCTGTATCTAATATCCTCTACCACAAAAACTTTTAAACCAGCCAATACCCACATAATGACTGGGGAGGAACAAAGCAATAAATAGCCAGACTGTAAGTCAAACGATCACTTTAGAGGGACACTGGACATGAATCCTGATATAATGTGATTTTTTTGTTCAGTTTCCATTTGTAATTTTTTATCCTCATAATGAGGATTGAGCAACTCGCTAAGACATGGTCATTGGTCACACGGTGCCATACCCAGTGGAAATCTGTGAAATGAAGATCTACTGTTTACTCAGCGGGACAGAGCCATGAAGAGAAAAAGAAAGTAGATTTCATTTCACCAGTCGAGAGATGGAGGTGCCAGGGCTGCATCCAGATAGAATCCAGTCTTGGGACTTCAACAGTAGGAAATGGGGCCAGAGAAATTAATGAAATTAAGCAAACAAAGGGGAGGATTTTTTTTTAGATATCCGGAGTTTCTTCTCATCTGTTTCAGCACTGGCCTCAAACTTGCTGTAACTGGTCTGTCTTGGCTGCATTTCCCTCAACATTTTCTTCTCTATGAGTGTCCCAGTGCATGGATTCTTTAAATGCATCGTTTTACACAAAAATTAAGCAAATCCACAGTTTAATGAGCCATGGGTGATGAAAGAGGTTGAATCTGAGGAGTTTTTAGAACAACTGATGTCATCCAGCCACTCCATCAGTCTGTGTGTCAAACTTCAGGCAGTTCAAAATAGTCCCAGTAGCAACTACACTTTTCACTCTAGCTTGAATAACTTTTGCTAAAAAAAAAACTGCAGTGCCCAGCTGTTTTAGACAATTCCTGAGATTTAATTTAAAATGCAGCTTTTACATTTGTGGCCTGTTTTTTACATCTACAGCAAGGACCAACAGGCTTAGGGTTGAGGGCCACAGACAGGGTAAGTATGTTAGAATAAAATAGCACATATGTGGGTTTGTTAAACGCAGCTAAACCCGCTAGAAATAGGTGATTGACGGTGCCTGGTAGCTCAGTTTGTAGTGTGTTCACCTCATGTACTGAGGCTGTGAGTCCTCTGCAGTGGCCGTGGGTTGACTTCTGCCTGCGGCCCTTTGCTACATGTCACCCCCCACTCTCTCTCCCCCTTTCCTGTCCTCACTCAGAAGCTCCATCACATTAAAGGAATAGAAGCCCAAAACACAAAATAGGTGATTGACCCTTTCCCCCTTGCTAGTAGATGAGTTTGCCTTTCTGTTTTTTTTTCTGATGTGTGCTGGAAAGCTGAGTCAATTAATGCAGGAACATGAGCAGAGACAAAGGTGTTTTTAAAAGCCTGTGTGTTCAGCTGTCAGGACTTTTGTAGCTTCTAACTGAATCTCTGTGGTTTGGAGTTTAGTTCCCCTCCTGTACCGCTGTTTGTACTTTCAGGTATCTGCTTTATTTTACTGTTTCATCTGGACAGGAGTCGTGCTGAGTTACGCTTCCTGATTTTGCTGATTCATAATAAAAGCTTTTAAATAACAAAATAACAGGGGACTTTTACTGTGAAGAATTTATAGGACATAAAATGTTTTTCAGATGCTCGACTCAAGGTGTCGTCATTAAATACGCAACAGGGGAAAACTCTACCATGCTGGGCTGATGCTGCGAGTCAAGCCAAGCTCCACATGTGCATGAAAAAGAAGCACAAGCGCTGCAGTAGCCACTGATGGAGGCAACAAGCCTTTATTGCTTTCGCTGAAAAAGGTTCAGAAATAATGCATCCACCCGGATATTAAGTTTACATCACTGCCAATCAGAGCCAGAGATGATAAATAACTGTGACTACTGCAGAGTCATTTGACCTGGGAGTGAATACAGATTGGACAGTCTCCCGCTGAAGACAAAAGCCAGTTGGTGTTAGTGGGTGTTGGTGTTTTTTTTGTTTTTTTTTGTCCAGTGTAAAATAAAAGGGGCTGATGTCAGAGTAGGTACTGAGAGAGAACAGAAACCTTCATGGCTCTCTCTTCTCTCCAGCCTGCTTTTTGTGTCAAACCTGGCGCCAATCAAACTGCAATAAAAAATGTAAAACAGGATTCAATAAAACCTGCATAAAAGAAAGGTCATTATTTGACTGTGCCCATTTTAAAAGTTCATCACCCTCAGCAAACACTGCTGCGCCTTCAAAGGCAAATACTTCTGTGCTACTGTCCATTACAATTAGCATGTATTTATACTGTACAATCGTGTCCTCTGATTACATGACTGTGCTTTTAATTTGCTTTAATTTGCTCTGTGCCACTCTAGTTCCATGTAGACACAATGAAAATCAATGGAGGAAGCACACGTCACTTCAGTGCCACAAGAAAAAATCGTCAATGAGCCTTTTGAAGTAGGTATTGTCATCGAGTGTGACTTTTATGCTCTCATTGTGAACAGTATTTCCCCGCGCAGACATGTACCAGTCCCTGCTATAACACACACACACATACACACACACACACACACACACACACACACACACACACACACACACACACACACACTGTGAGTATGTGTGTGAGTGTGGTGTGACAGAATGCCTTAATTATGGATTAATTGTGTCATTAGCAGGTTTCTGCTGTTGCCACCACATTGGGCCTGTCAAGGTTAATTACTGGAACATGTTTATTTGCTGTCAGCCACTGCCGCAAGCTGTCACTTGCATGGAAACACAGACAAACACACACAGACGCTGTTCACTCAAACAATTCACAGGGCACCTCGCGTCCCTCAAGCCCTCCACATTTTCCTCAGCTCCTTTGTTTCTGCCTCAGCACACTTTGTACACTTCTCAGTCAGCCACCTGAAATACAAACACGCTGTGATCCTGCAGGTTCCCTCCATCCAATAAAGTCACATGTGACAGAAATATAGGGAGTGGAGCTGCACTTGTGGTGCTTATTAGTTTGTGCAAAAGAAAATTTGGATTTTCTTCTAAACACATTATTAATGTAAGAAAATAATCACTGAAAACATGTGAAAAGTAGGGCTGGCTGGGTATGCTTTTAAAAAATTACAATACCAGTTCCCTTAAAGTGATACCGGTACCAATGGAGGATTTCATTCTTCCTCTTCATCTTCTTTATGAAGAATGCTTGCTGTGATTGGCTGATTTTTTTTCATGTTCTGGGTGCAAAAAGGATTGAATGCAGGTGTCATTTGACTGAAGAAGTTTCAATATTATTTGGTGCTGGGTTGTTTCAATCAATACCTTGAAGGTAATGAGTGAGCGAACGAGTTGAGTCTCAAACGTTTTGATAGGTCACCGTCCTCTGGCTCTGGCAGCTCAAATGTGCCTGTACAAGTCAATAAAACCGTTAGATGGAGCATCCATCTTTCAGGTCATGGTCGTATTTGACGTGGAGTGGACAAACACGAAGATAACTGCTTTTGTTGTTTGTTTGTTTTGGTTTTTTTTTTGCTTTTTTAAGACCTAATTTTACATATTTGGCGACTTTTTTAATCTGTAAAATTTGGCTGGATTGTTAATAAAACATGCTTCTTTAACGTGACAAACTCAGAACATATATTTATTATTGCTTTACACGATCTTTAAAAGGCACTTCTTTAGCCCAGTGATAAAACATAGCAGTTCATATACCTTAAAATAACTGTCAGTGTCACTATACATTTCCAATCTTTACACAAGGATATGTGAGTAAGTTGTTTTGTCAGGGGAAGTTGTTGTTGTTGCATGATTAGATCAGCTTGCCTTGCATTTGCATAGTATAATTGACAGTGCCTTTTTTGCTTTATCAGCAGTATATTTGGAGAAACCTATAAAGAAACTATTAGCATGCAATATTTTAAGAATAGTCCCGTAGGCTAATTTTGTAATTGTCTGTGCCTTATAAACTCTCTGGACCAGTTCGTAATTGAAGTTGGTTGGTTGGTTATGTTGGTTAAAACAGTCTGTAACTGAACACATTAAATAATCTATAGTCTGCAATCAGGGAAACCATATCTTAAACACAAAATATGTAAATTCTGCCAGTAGGGGTCTGTCTCAGAATAAAACAATAACAAAAGATGTGGTTTGATGATGATGTTGTGAAGAAGTGTGGAATCGTGGGAGTTGTTGTCTTCATTTTTATACAACCACCATTTCAGATGAGAATCTATCTGACATGACTCATGTTCACGGATGAGGTAATATTGAACTTTCATTCATGTTACGTACGAGTTAGTCACTCACTCTGACATATCCAATCAGGCTGAGTCATTTGTTCCCCCAAGACTGTTTCGCCATGTCCAGCCCTACTGTGCTGTGATTGGCGAGTTCTTGTTGCCTTGATGAGATTTTTTCATAAAGTAGTTTTTGTTCCTCAATCTACCCAAGTAGTTTTTGAGCCAAAACCTAACCAAATTGTGACAGAAGAAGGGAAATAATGAGTTAGCTAACTCAGTTAGCACTTAGCTTCACATGCGACACAAAGACGAGCCTCCAATAAGTCAGCTAAGGCTAAAAACAAGTTAAAAGTGACATTTAGCTTCACACCAGTTAAAAAGACCAGTGTCGTGGGTCAGAGCCCCAATTTGGTTCCATTCATCTCCCACAACTGCCTTGTTTAACTATCCTCAAGTTTCAGTCTACACTCACGCTCACAGCCAGTCACCTCAGCAATGAGGCGTGTGTTTTCCAGGAAGTTACAGCAACTAGCAACTAGCTAACAATTGCTACCAGGAAACAAACCATTACACTGAACAAATTACGTATTTCTCTGCCTTTGTTCAGCATTTTTTGGCATTTTAATGTGATAATGTTATATGTTTTAACTTTAAAGCAAGACTATGTAACTTTTGCTGAACAGCTGCCACTGTGGCTACAAATAATGATCATAATATTATAATATATTGTAATAAGGATAATATTAACATTAAACATTAAAATGCTAAGCCACTGAAAAAGTAACAGTGAAGAGAAGGGGAGTCATAAAGTCAGCAAACTGACTCAGTACTGTCTATTAAATACTGTAATATTAACTAAAGTCAGCTAACATTAGCCACAGTAGGCTGCTGGTCTCACTAATAAGACTGTAGGAGCAAAACTCTTGAGTGAATTGAATTAAGCAATAGTGCATTTTATTGCTTGGGAATCAAACGTCTCATTCAGAGGAAGAATGAGTTATTTGTCTATCAAAAGTCTCACCGGACAAGCTCATGTTTTACAGCTTCAAACTGGTTTATTATTACAGTAAGTGTGTCCTGATTGTGCACGCAACTTGAGGTAAATCTCTCGCTGGGACCACAGAAAGTCCAAAAGCAGACATGAGCAAAATGTTGGATGTTGTCCTGAAGACCGAATCTCCTCAAATAGATAGACTCATGAATTCACATAAATTTTAAAGTAGTTTTAAGAAAAATATAGAGCAAAGCCAAAATGTAGAATATAAGGTCTGGATAAACAATGGCTGCCTAAAAGGAAATGAAAGAATACATAATCGCTTTTTAGGGGGGAAAAAAGGCATAAAGCATAAATCACATAAATGACTGTCACTGCAATACACATCTACACATTTTGGCATTTAAAATGTAAAATAAATAAAACATCAAAACAAACCCATCGCACATTTAACTTTTATTGTGTGTTTTTTTCATTTATTACGTACTATGAAAAAGGAAAGGAAAGGAAAGGAAAAATATAAGACTCCACCTGTCACAAGAAAAAAATGACAAATGATGTGCTTGGTAGTGACAGCACAATACAAAACTGTGGCTGGTACAGTGTTGAACACAATGAGTATCTATTCAGACATCACAAACCCAGGGCAGATTATTAGTTTTTCTATTTCATTTTGATGTATTCCTTTTCACTATTATCATTGGTTTGCACTTAAAAACAGATAACAGATGTGAAACAGATGTGACAGGAGTCAAGGAGTCAAAGACTTTCCCACAAACGAAAGATAAAGAGATAAAAAATGACATAGATGAGCTGATATTTTACAAAAGATGAAGACTGACGCTAAATGAACAGAGCAGTGCAGCGCTGACGGTGATTATTAACATTAATGCCCAACCGACTTTTATGAAATTGTGCCAGATTTTATTGCCACACCTCTGTCACAGAATGTGGACACGATGCATTAAAGGATAAAGAGTCATGAAAGAAGGTATCGTTTGTAAGACAGCATCCGTAATGACAGAACTCTTGGGTCTGCAGTATATTCTCTCTGCCACACATGGTTGGACTTTTTAATCACGAATAAAGAGTATTATTCAGTGTCATTTTTGGTAAAGTACCTCAAAAAACTGGAGTAGAAAAGGCTGTGAGAAAGGAAGCAGGCCAGACAGAGAGAGAGAGAGAGAGAGAGAGAGAGAGAGAGAAAGCGAGCATGGCTGCTTTGATTGATTTCAGCTGTAATCTGCTCACTAACTCATCTCCTGACATCTCTCTCTCTGTCTCTCCCTCCGTCTCTAACAGACTCTCCGTCCATTAAAGCCCAGTCGGGTCCTGGCTGAGCAGCTGTGAAGAGACAAACCATTTATCAGCCTGTCAGCTCTTTGCTGCCTGTTATTCCAGCCAGACAGACTGTGTGGCTGTCCGAGACCCAATAACTCTGACTGAGGGGGGCTGGCGCTGCTGCCTGCATGACACAAACACACATGTATTGTCTGTATATACAGTCTTTAATATATATATACATTCTCAGACTTTCTTAAGACAGAGACAAGTTTATAAAAAGTGACAAGAAAATGACACTTTATTTGACCAGGGGACACAGAAAACATGTTTTGTATGTGTGGAGCTCACACATGGACAGCAGTGTGCTCACAAACACACCTGAGCGTGACAGTCGTTTAACATGCTGACAGACTGACTGATGGTCCGAGTGTCACTGTGCTAAATAACAGAAAAGGCTGCCACCTGCGCCACAGCAGCATGCAGGAAACGTGGACTGACGGCGCCATCTAGTGCACGATTACACAATCAGAGTCTGTGTGAGACCCAGCGTCTCATCTACACTCCTCAGCCACAACATCACAACCACTGACAGGCGAATAGTACAGGTATTATACACCCTACAAAACTCCTTCAACTGTTTTGCTTTCTTAAATATGTCTTTTATAACATATCAAAAGTCTTAAAGGGATAGTTCACCCAAAAATGAAAATTCAGTCATTATCTACTCACCCTCATGCCATCTGGAGGTCGGGTTTAGTTTTTTAGTCCACAAAACACTGCCGGAGTTTCACAGGACAACAGTGTTGCAGAATCTATCAAACAATTAAAGTGAATGGTGACCAGTTTTCAAACAGAAAGAAACAACTGAATAAAAGCATAAAATGCCCCCATACTGCTCGGCTAGTGTAATCCAAGTCTCCTAAAGCCCCGACATGCCAAGCTGACTTGAAAGACGTCATTTACACCATGTTTTTAGCCTGAATCTGCACTGTAGATGCTTAGCTTGGATCATGTGTGCATGCACACTGTCTGAGCTGTTTTTGTGGTGTTTTTTTTTTGTTTTGTTTGTTTGTTTGTTTTTGGTTGTTGTTTCTGTTTGAAAACTGGTCACCATTTGGGAGCTTCTGCGACACTGTTTTCCTGTGAAACTCAAAAACTAAACCTGACCTTCGTTCGGCATGAGGGTGAGTTGATAATGACGGAATTTTCATTTTTGGGTGAACTATCCCTTTACGAAATCTAATGGGGGAAATGCATATCTTCTTGTCTGGTGTCCACACAAAGGGTTCAGTGCTGTCCACAATCAGACACTGTTGAGCAGGACAGAGTTGGATGCAGCACAGTGAATGTGTAAAATTTACATTGATAACTTTTAGATGTATGTAATGAAGTGATGCAATCGTGTGTTTTTATCACTTCATATTCCAGCCATTCCTCAAAAAAACAAAACAAAACAAAACAAAAAAAACATTGAGGTGAGTTTGAGGTGGCAGTTTGGCAGTCACAAATATTTTCAAAGTAATAAAAGTGCTATTTTAAGTGGTACTTAATCAATTTTTT